>JARHVA010010324.1:0-186220 GCA_037957365.1 Torreya grandis | reverse complement strand
TATTCTCCCCCTCTATTAGTTCTCAAAATATTTATCTAGTGGCCACTCTACTTCTCAACCATGGCCTTTAATTACTAAAGATTTAAAATGTCTTTGATTTATACTTTAGAATGTAGACTGGTGTATTTATTATTAATCCATCTATGAAAGTAATGAAATACTCATTCTTGGATAAGGAGGGAGTCTTCATGGGACAACATAGCTCTAAATGAATCAACTCAAGAGGAGATCCTACTCTTTGGGATTTTCCTAAATGAAAGGCATTCCTATGTTGCTTCCCCAATACACATCCTTCACAAACTTTATTTGGTTTTTCAATCAAGGCTATTCCTATTATAATTTTTTTATTTTAAAGAAGATTCATCCTAATATAACTCAAATGACCATACCTAAGGTTCAAAAGGGTAGATTCATTCACCACGACTATTTTAAATGTTGCTAATAGTTCACTTCACATCCTCAACATAAACATTCTATTTTTTTGTCATCTTGATAGCTATAATCTGCCTATTATTACCATTTATATCATAAATGATTTAGTATCCATGCCCAAATATCACCTTATACCTATTTTTATCAAGCTAATAAGTGTTGATTAGGTTGTGCTTCAACCTTGACATATAATAAATATTTTGAATCTACCTCTTATCACATTGCTTGGTGCAGATAGAAATAATACCTTTGCCCATAATAGGGGACCTTCTCATTGTTTAACATCTTGACTTCAAATTTGATTGATTCATTAATTTTATTAAATATCTCTTTGTTCCCACCTATATGGTTGCTACAACAACTATCCAAATACCAAATTTATGTATTACTTTCTTCACTATATTATAAGTTATAAACAAGTTTCCCCCTTTCTCACTCTTATTAGGTTCAACCTCTTTTGTCTTAAATAAATTTGAGTTTTGCCTATTCAAACTTATTGTATTCAATTGCATAGTATCCGTACTTATTAAAATAAATATAATTATAACTTTGATTTATCATACCTTTGTGTGGAACCACTTATTGAAGTGTTACTAACTCAATCATCTTCCTCTTCCTCTTCCAAGTGATTATTGATTATTGTTTCCTCCACCTTCTTGGTTTTTTAAATCTCTTCCTCTACCTATGTTGTTTTCACCTCTTCCCTTTCCTATCAAATACATATTTAATACATATTTAACTTGAAGGCTTGTTCATGGGAAGAGGCATGGGTTTGTAAGGAATCCATTATCTCATCAACCATAATTTGTCTTATGTCCTTGGGTTATTCAATTTATACCATAATAGGATCACACTTGATTGGGAGGATTCTTATAACCTTTTATTTGAATATATGTTCTTTTTATGCATCTCCATTTATCTTTATTTAATTAACAATTCTCATTTCCTTTGTAGACAAAACATTGATTGACTCATTTTCTCACATAGACAGTGTCTCAAAATCCCTTATTAATATATGTATCTTAAACAACTTTACCTTATCACTCCCTTTGTATATATTTTGCAAAATGTCCCATGCTTTATGCGAATGGGTGGTTCTTATTATCCTTGGAAAGAATGAATCAGATGATACCATCTAAAGATAGCTCAAGTCCTTTACATCCTTCTTTTTATTCTTCTTCAACAAGTTCCCAAAGCTTTTGAGAGAAAAACAAAGTATTCATTTTAATACACTAAATGCCATAATTATTTCCATCAAATGTAGGTCACTAATTCCATGAGTTACTACCACTTGTTACCATGTTGAATAGGCCCTTAATACCTCTACTATGATACCCATAATTGGAAAATAAAACCCAAATATGAATAGATCTCAAACTAGTTGTGGGAAAAAGTTGAAGATGAAATCACATAAAAGACAACTAAAAAATTCAAATCTTCTGTTCTATCATCTATTTTTATGTTGTTGTAAACACTCCATCATATCATTTTCTACACTTTTTAATATTTTTCTATTAAATAATGACATACATTATTTTAAATATTTATCTTTATATTATTTATACTCACATAACATATTCCTACACTTTTTCTCCTCTCACATATTTTCTCATTTTATTATAACAAAATATTGCTACATATACCCTCTCCTTCTATCTATAATTATTCTACATTTTTTCTTAAATTTATATTTTAACTTGTTTTTTCTACCTACCACCTATTTTTCCTATCAACTCAAATGATTACCTAAACTTCAAATTTCAAATTTTGCTCATTAAATGATATTTGGTGACTTTTTTTAAAATGGAGGTAAGGGAGGTCAAGAACAATATTTTAATAGTCATGTGGGGAACTGCCGTTACCACTTTGACTTAATTTGCCTTCAAAATTTGGAAAATCTTACAACAAACATGCATCATGGACAATGTGGAGCCAATTAAGTAATATAATATATTAAAGTTTGTCATATATTAATTTTAATTTGTGAATGGTAAGGTGAAATATATTATTATACTAATATACAAATTAAAAGGTGAAGATATACATTTGTTAAATTGTTAATATTTATATATATTTAATAATAAAATAATTTAATTTATGATTATTATTTCAATGAGTAAATAAATATCTTTATATTTTTTATTTTTGAAATCAAATTTTAATTATTATTTTTAAAAATAATTATATTGGTATTTCTATTTCTACAGTAACAACAGAGGTATTTTTGTGTAATGGTGTGAGTACATTATAAAAAAATTATATTAACTTTTAATTTATTTATTTATTGATTTATAATAATTAAAAAACATACAGTTAAATTATAATTTTTTATTTATATATATGATAGGTAAATTATATTTATTATTATATTAATTTTATTTATTTTAAAATAAAAGAGTTTATCTTTTTATTTATTTATGTGAATTATATTTATTATTGTGATAATTTTATTTACTTTAAAATAAAATAATTTATTTAATATTTATTAGTGTGATAATTTTATTTATTTTAAAGTAAAATTATTTATTTATTGTGGTAATTTTATTTATTTTAAAATAAAATAATTTAATTAGTTATTTAAATTTGTAATTATTTAATTTATGTAAAAGTGATATTATAAAAAATAAATAAGACAATCGACAAATTAAAAAATAATCAGAAACAAAATTTAAAAAGTTAGTGAAGGAGATATATATATATATATATATATATATATATATATATATATATATATATATATATATAAGTGGCACTTATCAAAGATGCCCATTAGGATGAGAGGGCTTATGATGTTTTTAATTTGATAGGGTTTTTTAAGTATGTCTTTAGGTTTCCCTGATTTACATTTTAGAATAGTCATACCATCTTTGCTAAACATTTTAGGTTTGAGTTCACATTAGATATTGTATTTACCATTGTTTGTCGGGTGGTCTAAATTTATTTATATGTTTATAAACCAATCCATTTTAACTTCTATTGCTCATAGATGGGAGCATGACACTAAAACAAGCATGAAAATTTGTTTCAAAATAATAGGACAAATTAATGATACATATAATCCCTTTCAGTCTCTATATATACTCTTAAGCATATATGTTGCTCCCTTACTATGAGGGTTAAGCATCATTAGGAACCATGTGATATTCATATATTGGGTGTTAAGAACCTTAAAAAGGGATTAAGGTATTTGTGAACAAATATTTGTAGATAGTGAATTCACTCTTGAACATGTTTACTTATTGGTTCATGTACACAATCCTTATTATCTTATCAGTATGGAATTAAGATTTCAAAGTAATTAAACATACCTCCCTCAAAGTTCCTTTGTGGGTTGAGTTTGTATCCCTCTTGATCTTGTTTTTTGTTTTGTAGATTAGATAGTTTAATCATGAGGTATTTTAATATATCATGATCATTATAGGTTTTATTATACTCAAATGTAATAAAATATTTGTGCTAAGTTAGACCTCACCGAATATTTGAAAGGATCGCTTGACATTCAAGTGCTATCCATATTATTCTTGAAAAAAAAAATCACTTACATCAACCTGCATATCACTTGTTTTCACTATTAATCATTTAACCATAAGGTAAAATATTTCCCTCTCATGCCCCATTTTGACCCCAACCTCTCCTTTGAGATACATGTGGTAGCCAAGAAGAAAGAGGGATGGGCCACTTCCTATATTAAAGAGGAAACCAAAACTCCCAAATTCCTTAAACCATGATCAGGGTTTGTTCTAGTTTTCAAACTAAAATAATATGTTAATAAAACTAAGTCTAATCACCCTTAGACTGCTTCTTTGAAACAAATTCAAACTTTCTAAATTCCATTTACTCATTAAATTATTTTAAGAATTGAGACACCTTTGGTTTCTTCTCTAACTTCTAGAAACTCACTTGGTTGTCTCATAGTGGCGATGACTTGTCAAGGGGGAGATGATAAGATCAAAAGTTTAACCATCTATTTAGGAAATTTTCACTGTCCAAACTATCATGCTCTCTTAGATAGTGAATTTACAACACTATAAAATATAATAGTTACACATGGAGGAATCTTCCTCATGAATATAAATCATGGAATGGGTGTGGCCTTATAAAGTCCACATGTAAATTCTTTGTTAAGGTTGCATGTTAATGGCTTCATGCCTTTCATATTGTTTGCCTTCAAGAAGTGAAGGGATTTATATATTTTTTGAATCTAAATTAAATATGATATAGGATAACATTACACAGTTCAACACCTCTCATGAGGATGGTCAAGATGGTATGATTATTTTGATTTCACCCAAAATATCCTCTTCTATGATTTTCTCAAGAAAAGATCTGATCTACCATTTTGTATGGGTTATGCTGAAAATTAATGGATAATATTTTATCCTATAAAACTAATGATAAAAAAAATCACATTATGATAGTTTGTTGATAAATTACAAATTTTCAAATTAGATGGTATATTGTGAATTGAATATTGTTGAGTCCCCAAATCCCATGTATAAACCATTTTTTTAATGCATTGGTGCACCAAAGAGATTGAATCTTATTTTTATATAAAGAACCATTTATTTTTTTCATATGCTAATTTTTGGCAATGGTTTGTCAACCTAAACCTTTGGTTTGGTATAATTTATGTGCAGGCTCTAATCGAAGTCTCAACCATCTCAACCACATCATGTGTTAAGCATTGCATGTTTAATATTCAGGTCAATAGTGGAATGATAGTTATAATTCATCCAAAATAATTATTTCCAAACAAAACCCCATCACTTTATAGCTATTTTGAGGGGGTGCATTGCTAAGAGTCCTTTAAAATAATTTTTTCAGGAACATATCCATCTTATCTAATTAAGTTACTATTTGGTTGATTGAGATAGTTTTTAATATAGTGCCATCTCTTCCCTACATTTTCAACTATAATAAGTGGCATAATATTGTTTTCATGTTGCATTTCCACCTTTCTTAGACTGTATGGAAAAATAACTGATGAGAATTCATAATAAAACTGATAAGGTTTTTGCTAAGGAGGTTCAATATGTCTCTTTCATCTTGAGCTTGCCTTTTTGAGACTCAATTACATTATTAGGGTGTTCGTATCAACTAAAAAAAAATCAAACTTTTGGAGAATCCTAAGCCCAAAGGATCCAAATTCCATGCTTATCTTCATTCCCTTAATATCATAGACAAATCCTCAAAGGAAACTTTTAAATCCTTGTGAGATAAACAAGGTAGGTAATAGATCAGATGCATTAAATTCTCTCACAATTAGCTCACTAAACATCCTCTGATCTCAAATGCCTTCTTTGAGGATAATAAATTATTGTTACAAGTGTAGTAGGATTCTCTCAAAAGAACTCTTGAGCCTTGTAGGTATATATGGATATTTTAATGTGAAATCTTAACTTATTTTCTCAATGGATTTTTGATGTATTACTCATAATTGATGAGCTTAATGTGACTCTTCTCAAAATATATAATGATAAGGACTTGGGCCTTGATGGCTTTCCTTGTGAATTCTATAAAACTATGTTGTATTTTATTTGGCCAAACTTGCTTTAAGTTTATAAAGAATATATATGGACCTATTTTATAGTAAACCATATCAAACAAAATAATATCAAATTTGTTCCTAAATTAAGAGATCTAAAACATATAACAATTTGGAGGCCCGTCAATTTTTTAAATTTATCTAATGAGACCCTAACCAAAGCATTTGCACTCCATTTATGCGACCTTCTTCCTACAACTATTAGACTAAAGAAAGCATTTTTTAAGTAAGAGGATATATTCTAGTCAACATTACAACTTTCTAGGAGGGCTTGCAATGGCCTCGGGCCTCTTGATAGCATTTTTTTCTCAGACTTGAATTCAAGGTGGAATATGATGGCATTAAGAATCCATTTGTATTAGCCATGCTAAAATATTTAAGGTTTGGGGGACTAATTTATCTCCTCTATCCAAATACTCTTTGCAGATGCCTCAACTTATCTTACCTTTAATGACTACAACTATGAAAGGTTCATTATTTTTTATTCTATTAAATATGGATTCCTAATTGTTCATCTTTTTGTCTTAGTTATATAGGCTTTTGGTTATATCTTAGCATGCATAGTAGAATAAGATCCATATCACAAGCATCATTCTCTTCAATATGATGAGCCATTTTCTAGATGATCACTTTATAGATGACTCTTTTCTCACCTTGGCAGAGAATGAAGCTTCATGTTATTGAATCTATAGCATGCATTGACACCTTTTGTTAAGCCTTGGATTTGAAAATTAAATGGAGAAAGACTCAATACTATTAGCAAAGAATGATGCCTATGTTTAACTAGCTTAAAAACATTGATTTGAAATGGATTGAAAACATGGAAATGTCTAAATTACTTATAATTCCTTTTTGTATTGAAATATCCTCATCCAACATGAAGTTGTATGTTGTAAAACATGTTCATAATAAAATTCCACATTGGATTAAAAAACCCTTATCCTTAATGGAATAATTTCAATTTTTCATCAACATTCTTGTTACGACTCATGTCTAATATTTTTTTTGGGTATTGTCTAAAGCCGTTTATGAAAAAAAAATCCGACCCTATTCATCACTTTTTGTGGGTTAATACAAAACATACCCAAAATTTTCACAGAGTTGCATGAGACATATGTTACCATCTTCAAGATAGAGAAGGCATGGGAATTATTAAATTCCATAGATAATTTATCACTCTTTGTACTAACTGGGCCACTATAGATATTGATAAGGGCTTATAAAAATGAAAATTATACTCACACATAACATCTTTTCAAGTTTTCTATATGGAAAAAAGGCGTGGAAGGGAATTGTATTTCAAACAATTATTTTTACCTCTTCCCATTTTAAATCAAAGGATTTTTATGCAATGTAGCATTTGTAAATCCTTTGATTTGGTTAAATCATACCTCACTTAGGCGGGATATGGGTTTCAATTAATTCTCTATTTTTATGACCATAATCTTTGGTGGTCTTCCATAATCACTAACACTAGCATACCAGTTGCTGATACTCCAACTATTACCACTTAGGATTTTTAGGAAATGAATTCAAACTATTTGTGATCTTGTTTTTTCAAGGGACTAGACTACTTGGTCTTGTAAAAGATGTTTAAATTTCTTAACACTAATTTTCCTACTATTTTACACATTCAAGAGATTATCCCTGATGTTATGGTGCATACTTTAGGTCTTCAATCACCAATTCCATGGTGTAAATATTCGCATTGAAGTTGTGATATGGATTTCAATAATTAAACTCCTTAGATTTTAATATAGAATTCATAATCCCTTCTCTTTAGTGATTTGTAAGGTAAATTTATCCAGTCAGGGTTAAACTCTTCACCCCAGACTTGGCTTTTTTCTTCATTCATATTTAGTAAGCTATGCTAGATCCTACACTTCTACATTTTTATTGTGTTTGGTTTATCAAAGGCTACTCATTAAAAAAATCTACTTGTAATAGCCCAAAGACCTTCAAGTACTTTTTTTTTTTTGACATATCCTCATGCCTATTCTTAAAAATGGATTCATATCCTTTTTTCCTTTCATTTCAAGTCTAATCTCATAGAGACTTTATTTGTTTTTGGACTTTTATCATTTTCAAATTTATTTCTTTTAATTTGAATGTATTCAAAGATACTATTATTGTTAAGTTTTGGAAGTCTAGAAACTTTGCAGTATTTAACAATGTGGTTGTTTCAAATTATCATTTTTTGATTAATAAGAATTTTTATAGTGATAAATTTCATATTTTTTAGATCCATGTATAATAAAATAATATTTATTGGGAGTTTCAACACCTTTAGGGCTTTCTCAATCACTAGGGGAGTGGTCCTTGCACTATAAATAAAATCTTGTCATACATTCTACTTCAACTATATCCTCTAATTTTACTAGGTTTGTGCTGGATCCACTCTCATAAACACTTCTTTGCCTCTCAATTATAGAGGAGATGGAACATGCATGCTCTTAGTAAGACTATCGTTACACCTTTAAGTTGGTCATCATTGGCACAAGATGTTGTGGACATCACTACATGATAATATCCCCTCAATCAAAGTGGGGTAAGATTGTACCTTTGGTTGCGTACGATGATCAACATGAACAATAAATACCAAATCTATATTTAAAGGAAAATTCCACTTAGTCCCATCCTTTTTATTAATATAATCTCCATCCTCCTTCTAAAATGATGACATGTGCCTAATTTAACTATATAATATATTGTGTTATACATAATAATATTTAACCAAAAAAATATATACTCATTGAAAAACTAAATAAGATTTACCCCAACAAAATAAACTTTGTTTAACCCCATCTAAACTAATTTATTTTGATGGAATGGAATCCTACCTACCAATAATTGGAAGCTTTCACAAAGTATTTATTACCAATGTGTCACATGAGTGCTTCCCAACTAAATTAATGAATGTAGTCAGGGTCTAAATTTCATTTATTAGAAGCATGAATAAATATTTATTTATTTATTTTATTATTTTTATTTATTTAAAAGTATAAATTTGAATATTATTATTGTTTTTTTAACAAGTTTGACCAAGTGTGTTAAAGTTCTACTCATAATATTTTAACATTATTTTATCTTTATGTTAAGTTGAAGGCTTCCACATATCATAAGATTTTATATTAGTGTATGTATTAAAATTATTTGTAAAAGTTTTTACTATAATATATTTAAGTTATAATTGTATTATTCTTATATCTTAATATTTTAAAGTTGTAATTGTATTATTTTCATATTAATAATTATAAAATAGTAATAAAATATTAAATACTACAAAATTTCAAAAACTTTCTTTAGTAAAAAACTATATTACAAAATGATAAATAATAAATTACATTCATCATTTTTCTCATATATATTAAAATAAATCCATTTGTTTTAAAATAATTACAATAAATATATTTAAAAAAAAAAAAATCAAACTCCATTTCAATAATACCCAAAATACAAATTAAAATATACATATAACAAATACTTATTAATAATTTAATTTGCAACATTATTTACTATATAAAACAAGCTTATCTTATTTATATATTTATATTTATATATATATGCGTGGGTTAACCAAGTTGAAGGAAACTTATAACTAATTGGCACTGGGCGAACTACTGCACACGCTTTCCAAGGAAAGTCCAACTCTCCCAAGGATCCCATCCAACTAGACTATAACTAATTGATTTTCTCAAATATCTATTATATAAAATAGCAAACATCTATGTGACCACACCAAATGAGATCTGAGTGGAAGAATAATGCTATTCTCACAAATTTTTTAGAAAATTAATAGAGATATCAAGCATTACATTGTAAGAAACCGATTTCCAAGTTAATTCATAATTAAAACATTAATTTTAATGAAAGAATAGTGATTCATTACATTTACCTGCATCATCTGATTTTGGTGGCTGTAATAGAGGAAGAAATCTCGGTTGTTGCTTTTTTATTGCTATTGTAGCTGTCAAATTAAGATCATCATATAGGTCTTTTACTTTAGTCCTAAGCTTGTTCAAGCTTTCAGAGTTTACAGAAGATTTCAAAAATCTGCAACATCAAACATGCAACCCAATAAATTATAAATAAAAAATATTACAGTAATGAAAGTGAAACATTTGGCAAGTTGTTGCTCAAACCTGAAAAGACTTATAGAATATAGTTGGGAAGCACACATAATGGATCCTTCAACAATGCATTCAACTGCGTTCTCTAATTTATCCTTTTCTTCTGGGATCTCGTACTTCAAATTTTTTAAATGACTTGCGAGGCTAACCATAGATTCCAAGAGTTGAAGGCATTCTTCCCGATTTTCTGATACTACATCAAATTTCCCCAACAAATATGCTGTAATTGACAACCCTGCAACGATCCAATGTATATTCCCTAGCACTTGAAGGATTTCCTTTGCAATCGTACTTCCATCTCCCTGTTCATCAATGATACCACATTAAAGATATAACAACAGGAAGAATAAAACTATTCAAATCTCATATAGAAATAACGAATCCTTACTTTCTTGTCAATTTTCTCTATATGCTCATTGGCAAATTTAAGGAATGTTGCTCCGCTATTGAAAAATGAAGCGAAAATACTTTTTTTTTCTGTGTTGGGCCTTATGTCAGAACTTGTGCTTGCCTCCTCTTCTGCTGTAGACTGCAAAACATAAAAATGAAGATTCATAAGAAAAAAATACCAAAAAAAGACTCAAAAGTATTTTAAAATTGATTTGTCTCTTGACCAAAAAGCTTACCAAATAATAAAAACCCTTAGAAATCCCTTTAAAGGACCAGATGATGAGTATAAACCGTTTGTCACGGATATAAGAAGAAAATATTGAAATTATGAAATTTCATATAGGGAATGTGTTATGGTACCTATCACAGGCAGAAGATATTATTAAGTATATTATGTTAATATTGAATTTTTGAAGACATGAGTAGTGGAATGGTAAATAGATCGATAGAAGTAAAGTAAAGAAAAGAGAAAGGAAAAAGTGATAGATATTTTTTAAAATTAAAATGATTGAAGTTGGTTAATAGAACTATAAATTATTAGATTTGATTAAAGGAATATATATATATATATATATATATATATATATATATATATATATATAAAATAATTTAGAGTTATATATTTTAATTTTAATTTTATTTATAAAAAATATAATTTTTGGTTTGTTTATTAAGAATATTATTTAAAATATTATTTTTAAATGTAAAAATTTATGAATTTATGATAATTAATCATTTATCTTTATAGACTCTCAAAACATCATCATCATCATCATCATCATTCATTTTATTTTATTTTTTTAAAATATTTTATATAAATATTAAATATTATATAATTTATATAAGTATTATAAAGAATAAGTTTATACATCTATTTATCTTATTATTAGAATTCATAGCTTCATGCTCAAAAAAATTCTTTTAACCCATCCAAAGGGTTTAATCCCTTAAGAAAAGCAAAAATAAAAAAATTATCTTAAAAAATAATAAAAATTTGAATTTTAAAAGACGTAATTAGAAATATATATATTTCACTAAAAAGGTCAAATGAAAGAAACTTTTCATAAACACCTTCAAATTTAAATATTTATTTAAATATTGGTACATCCTATAAATAAATATTTACTTATTAATTAGTTATTATAATTAAAAGTGTATATTTAATTGTAAAAATTTAACTTTAAAAAATTAAAATATTACTTTAATTAATTATTATTACAAATTTTCTAATTAATAATAAATATTTTCATTATATTTTTAAAAAATATTATAATTTTCAATCTTATCTAAATCAAAAATGAAATAAATAAATAATAGATAAATTTTCAAAAAAGTCCACAATTAAAATATTATTGAATTGCCATAGAATATTACATAAAACTGAACCAAAATCAATATATTGGACTTAGAAAAAAAAGGTATTCAACCAAAAATAAAATTATTTTGGAAATGCCATCTACAAAAACGTGGAGTCCAAAGCTAAAGCAAAATAAAGTAAAGTAAAATATACTTAGATGACAGTACTTATGATAGATGACAACCTCCGTTTGGCTTTTTTTTTTTTTTTTTTTTTTAACATTTTATTATTTTTGAGATTGGTTTAAACTATTAAAAAGTGATATATTAAAATATATATATATATATATATATATAATTAAAATATAATAAAATATTTTGATGATTTTATATTTTGACAGTTTATGTGATGAGATTAAATCTATTTATTTTGTTCTCTATTTTTAATTTTGATATCTATAAAAAAAATAATAAAAATAAAAATAATATATATATTAGAAAATGAAAAAAAAAATTAAAAAAATAAATCTCCTCTTCGTCAGCTTTGAATACCAACCCCTCACAGTTTTTATTAATATATATATTTCTAATAATGAAAATAACTATCAAAACATCTACAAATAAAAATTATAAAAACAATAACATAAAACATCTCTCCAAAAATATATCCATATTCGCATGTGATAAGCACATAGGACTGCGAAACTGAGTTACATAAGAAAAGAAAATAGAAATGAGACTGACCTTCCTCTGCGTTGGCAATAGTTGTTTGATTTCATTGATTAATTCATCAATGAGGGATGGACTGTTCACAACTTTAAAGTGGGCGATGACATCGTCCAGTGTGGGCGGTGTCTTTCTGGGTGTGCTCCTCTCGCCCTCATCATGCGGTGTCTTTGTGGGTTCCGTCGTCGTCGTCAAATATTGCTGCTCTGCCTCAGCAGAACAACAGCATCCCATTATAAGTGCCTAAATAATCTATCCAAACTTAGCAATTCAGTGGCTTTGATTTTGGCATATAGTAACCTGGCACATATATATGGCGTTTTACTTCTTCTTTGGACATATATTCTTCGCCTGAGACACAAGTTATCCTCAGCATCAATTATTTTGGCTGTCAATTTGCTTTAAATTTTGGATAGGGTGCCCAGAAAGAAGGAAAAGTTATTCTAAGGTATCCAAGAGAGTAACTATTCTTCTATTTATCTTTTTAAAATTCTGTGGGCCAAAAAAAATTGGCTGTCATTCTAAGATACTGAAGAAAGTAGTTATTTTTCTATTTATTTTTTTAAAATTTTGTGGAGCAAAAAGAGTATTCTAACATAGAATAATTATTTATTCATGTTATTTATCTTTTTAAAAAAAATTAGAGACAAAAAAAAATTATTTTAATATAAAATAATTATTTGATCATCTCTAAATCGTTTCAAATATATAATATATATATTCTTTTACTAAAGAAAAGTGTTGTAAATATTAATAATTAAGTAGATAGATGGATGATTAAACGAAGGATTATAAATTCTTCACTATAAACATAAATAAATTGATTATCAAAGAAATATATTATAATCAATAAACTTGCATAACTTACATTTAAAAAAAATTGTTATAGCTAATAAACTATTTGATCCAATAAACTATCCATTTGAGTTGGCAAACTTACATTGCAAGAAAACAGTCTTTTAAATATCACTTATTAAACTAGTAGACCCCACGAAGAAAAACTGTCAGAAATCGATCAACCCATTTAATCATAGAAATGCCCTGCATGTAAATTTATTTATTTGAGCATTCATTTCCATTTAATTAAGTAAAGTGTGTCAGAAATTGATCCATCCATCTAATCATAGAAATGCCCTTACGTCATAACTTGTACTTGGCTCTCTTTCTACACTTCCACTCTCTTTGTATACCCCAACACGTGCGGAAGGAATCCCTTTCGGTCTTGGCACTATTGAATCTTAGGCAAGAGCAAGCACCGGTGGACCATCCTGATCAGCCTGAGGCACAAGTTAAAGTGGAGGAGAAGCGAGAGCAGGTGGCTCTAAAGGATAAAGCTTAAGAAGAGAAGGATGCTGAAAAGCAAGCCGAGAATGACAAGGAAGCCTTGCTAGAACGGTAGAAAAATTAAGAAGCAAAATGATATGGCGGAGGAGGAGCAAAAGAAGGGTGAGGCTAAAAAATTAGCTAAGGAGACCAAGGAAAAACACAAAGAAGACATTACAAAGAAGAAATGTTTTAGTAGGAAGAGAGAAACAAAAGGTTGCACAAGAGCATGGAAAGAAATACACAACAAAAAAATCTACAAAGGAGGAACAAGAAGAGAAGCTTCAAGATAACGCTGTAAAAATCGCTCAAGTAGCCCCTAGCCAAGTTTAAGCTACGACATGCCAAGAAAGCCTAGCACAATTACAATAAGAAACTGAAACAATAGAGAGTGCAGTAGCTGAGGCACAGGGACAACCTTAGCAAACATATGTGTGTTCAAGGTTGACATAGGGATAATCCCAAGAGGAAGCTTCATAGGAAAAGGGTGAGTCTAGTAAGTCTTGGTGGATGGATATCCAAACACCAATGCTACAAAGAACCACATTCACTCTTTCGTTCATGTAGATTAGGCTCCAACCAGCAACATATGTGGCTTCTGTGACCCAACTAACCCTACCAACTATAACTCACGATGTTTCTCTCGATGCGTCCTAGTTAATGTTTGTAAATCAAATTGAAGGTGTTGTTGCCTTGGACAAGCATCAATAATGTATAAACCATGTTGGTAGTAGATTATGAAGTGTAAAATCATAGAGTTTTTTATAAGTGACAAGTGTGTAATATATAATATTTTATATATAATTTGTCATATGACTGAATATCAAAGGAGTGTGGAAGATAAAAAATACTACTTCAAGATAAAAGTGAAATGTAGTGAATGCAAAGCAAGCCTGCCTCTTTTAAGCCCTATAAATACTTGTATTGTAAAGAAGAAATAGTTCCAAATTGTGAGTTAATAATATAGAGATCATTTGATGGTTGCGTTGAAAAATTTCTATGTTATTTCATGCACATAAGTTTTTCAAATCTATTCTAATATGTATGTTTGATATAATGAAGATGTATGATCTTGGACAATAACTATGCTTTATTGAATATACAATAAGTGAAATTTATTGTAAGTGCCTTAATCTTGTATGAAAATTATGAACCTATCATTAAAGTGGTACACTATAATAATTAGCATGTTCTTATTGGTCTTTACAAGAACCTTTGTCAAAAATGGTGTGGTGAGCATAGAATTTGAAATATGTTGAATAGGTTACTCAGTCAAAGAGGTTTGGAATGATAGTTAGATGAAAGATTACATAAGTTCATAGAATAATAATCTAGTTGAATTGGAAGCTCTGCGATGGAAATCATAACTAAACACATTCATGGTGATATTTATGATATTTTTTAATGTTATTTTCCCAAACTACTAACCACTTGATTTTCAAGAATTGAATATTATTGCTTCAGACCTAGAGAAATAGAGTAATTTGTTTGGACTGAAGAAAATCTATAAACATTATGAAACTTGGATACCGATTGGATGTGTGTGATAAATCATTGGTTGAAAACCATAATGGACAGATACAACACTAAGTTTTCCATGTAAAGATGTGTTGTATTTGAATTTGCACATGATTTATTTGAAAGAGGCATCAAAGGCAAATTATTACAATGACTACCTATACTTTTGAAATTGTTGGTTGTGGAGAAGGCCACAATGTAAATCCCAACTAATATGGAATAGTCATCTAGGGAGCTATAAGGATGTGGACTAAAAGGAGGTGAATGATAAATAATTGATAAAAAGAACCTGAACTGAACCCATAATATGGAGGACACAAAAAAATAGACTGCCAATGGAATTTTGGGATGTCATAAAGAGTTGCAACAATAAAAAAGATGGCATAAACATAGTGATCATCAAGTAACTATGAATAAGAGGAGGATAGACACTGTGAAGACTACATAAGGAGATAGACCTCCAAAAGAATCTGAGACTATGAAGATGTGGAACTTAGAGTACTCAAAGGAATCAAAGCCACCAAAGAGATTGCAAAGAACATCCAGGATTAGGAAAGTGACCTAGAGGAAGTAGAAGTAATAAATTACAGAGACCACGAAGAGGTTGTAGAGAAGAAACCAAAGTAGCTAGATGGTAGTTTAATAATCAATTATAGGGGATGATATTATTTGGGTACGAGGAAGGACAGTCTATTGAATAAGTTATGTTGAGTCATATGATTAATCTAGGTTCAAGTTCAAGTGAGGAAGATACCTCAAGTAAGGAAGATACCTCAAGTAAAGATCATTCATTCCAAGGGGATGCATACCCTATGCCTAATTTGTTAACACAAATAAACAATGTATAATATAATATCTACTTAATAAGTAATTTGATGAGTTTATGATGAAATTAAGAAGGCTTAGTGTATAAACTCATAAATTATTGGATAATAAAACTACTAATACTCTAAAGATGGTTGCAACAAATTTTAACAGACATGTTAAGTCTAGTCCAAAATAACTAATTTTTCAAATGTGAATTCAAAAAACATGTCTCTTAATGTGGGATTTTTTGTAACCCTGACACCATTTGATGGTTCATCTAACCTTGAATAATATTAGTTAACTTGTGAGATGAAATGTAAATGTTGTCACCACAAATGATGTAAAAATGTGTAAACTCATAGGATCCTTAACAAGTAGAGCTATAGAATTCATCTACAGAAGTAATCCAATCCAATTTTACTTACAATACATGTTAAAAACAAACTGATTGGGGAATTCAAGATGCAAAAATACACAAGCCAGACTATTTAAAAATTAAGGGAGATTCACCATAAATTAGGAGAATCGATCTAGGATTACAACCATGGATTCTCAAATGTCACAAATTGAGTAATTTTTTTGTTTCAAGAAACACATAAATATTCTTGATCTATGGAAGGTATGTGACCGAGGTTTAGATTAAATTTACATCACACAAACTCATTTTTCATGTAAAGTTGATGTACAATCATCTATGCTTTGGGTTGAATAAATAGAAGATTGTAGAGATTGTCCCCCATCCACTACAATGATAGATGCCAATATAGATGTTGTCTTGCACATGATGGATGAATTTCATGAGAGATACTATCAATATTGTGCACTAATGTAGTAAACATGGACATCAAAGGAATGAATATCCAAAGTTCATGACAAAATTCTATGAAAATTATTGCATAGTTGGACATCCAACTACCAAGTGTCATTTACTACAATAATATGTACAAAAACTATACAATATGTATTTTAATGTTTTTAAATGACATAATCATGATAAGAATGACTACACAAACCTTAAATATTTGAAGTAAGACATCACTAGAAATGTCTTCATAGTAGCTGTGTTCTAGTTAGGAAACTATGAGTAAGAAGCCCAAATGTGGAAATGTATATAAAAACATAATATGCTCCTTGATGGATGTCGTAATAACCACAATACCAACCTCAAGGTATCATAGGTTGGAAATCATAGTCCCCATAGTACCAAATAGGATGGAAACATCCATTCCCATAATACTATCAAACCTAGAATTCAGTGTCCCCACCATAGTAATTAGGATGTGTTCCACCTTTCCCTTAGAGATAGTATGGGGGATATGATGGCCAAAAATAATAATGGGGTGTTTCTATACGATTTTCGCTTTCACATTCAAAAAGGAAATGAGAAACTAAAAGAAATGGTCTAGGGTTAGAAGATACCCAGATGAGGTCTGTGCACCGTTATCCAGACGACTGAAGGAACTCCTCTTTGGTTGTGGAGGATGACACCTGCAGGAGAAAAAGACTCGAACACAGAAGTTGTTAGATGGCTAGAAAGTGGACTGCCAAGCGAAAGCTTGGTCCTAGAAGTGCAAAGACTTCTTGGAGGATGACAGTCCACTGATAAAAAGCAGAATATAGTCAAGAACAGAAATGATAAAGACAGAATGAAAGAAATAAAAGCATATGCATACCTGTTTGTAGCAATCTATTTTGCACAGTCGCTGATGTCAGTGGTTCTGCTGGCGTCGGTCAAGGAAGGTCACCGACGTCGGTTAGTCTGCCGACGTCGGTAGGGGTAATGGTCGAGGTCGGTCGGGGTAATAGCCTGGGACAAGTTTCAGCGTTGGTTTATAATCCACATAATGGCCTGAGAGTCTGTTTGGAGGTCAGAGACCCTGTTTTGGTGGTCTGTGAAGAGCTGTAAGGCAAAAATTATGGTCTGAATAAGAGACCAGAAAGGACAGGGTGGCAGGGAGACAAGGATTTAGAGAAGGCCTTTCAGCCTCTCTGGGAAGAGCAGGTTGGGTTTGTGTCAAGGATGTTTGGAATAGACAAAAGATAGAATGCTAATATATATGAAATGAAACTGAAATAAAAATAGTACAAATACTTAGCTGTGGCATGAATTGGCAGAGGTGCAGGAGCTGTGTTTCCATTGTGTTTAGTGATGGAGATATCATGCAATCTTCAAACCTGTATGGAATGACTGGTCCTGGTCCTCCAACCCTGGAAAATGCTGTCAAAACACTGATATCTACGAGAAAATAAGAAACAAGAACGCTAGGAAGCAAGAGCAAGAGAACTCTATTTCATGGGGAGAGGATTCGAGATTCGTGATTAGCTGACTAGAGATTAGCGATTCGTGATCCCTAGTGAGAGGTTAGAATTTGGTTTAAGTAAACTGACGTCGGCGATCCTGCCAATGTCGGCCGACATTTGACCGATGTTGGCAGGTGGAGAACGAGTAAAAGAGCCAACAAGCCCGTTCTCCATCCGCCAAGTGCACAATCCATTGGAGAATTGTCGAAGGTTGGGCTAAATACGCACGAGAGTTGATTAGGCAGTTGGAAAGGAGTAAGAATAGGTCTTGGATGAGTCACTTAGTCTTAAGGTGAGTCATAGGGTGGGAAATAGTCCAAGGCGAGGTGTCAGACGAGGTGTTATAGGTGATGTGTCAAAGGGGGGATATTAATTCAAAATAAGTTATTATTTTAAATTAGTAAGTGTATGGTTTAGGAATGGGTTAGGAATGGACCAAGGGGTAAGATGACCAAGGGTTAGACACGATTTCGGTGTCTACATTTGCCCCTTTTTGTCTTGTTGGTTGTTCTAGACGAACTGCAAGACAAAAATAGGAGTTGGTTGCCCCAGGTGTGGGATAAGGTTGCTTTTGTCCTGTTGGTTGGTTGTTCCAATGAACTGCAAGACAAAAATAGGAATAGGTTGCCCTGATTATGGGATGAGGTATTCCCCCCTCAAAGTAGGAATCGAGGGAAGGGAACCTGGAATCGGGTGCTGATTTGACAGAGAGTGGATGGAAATGGTGAGTGGGCACGCTGCAATAGTTGTGATTGCGCGCATACCACTTCACGAGATGGTCAGGTCAAATTGCCACAAGTCAAGGGTCGATGAGTGTCAAAATTGAAGTAATCGGGCCCCAGCATATAGTCGTAGCTGATCAGGTGATTCAATCTAAGCTGTAGCTCCAATGGTCATCATGTTCCAGGTATCCTGGGCTCAGGAAGTGCTCCTGGAAGCACAAAAAAGTCACAAGTAGTGGGGATCAATTGGCTTGCGATCCTATACTTGTGAAGGTCAAAAATATAGTTTGTGCACAATTTTGCTAACCATTCATGAGGTAGCATACATGCAAAAACAACCAAGGCAAAGTCATCTTCGAAGTGGTCGTAGTCGAAGGAGATAGTCGCGATCTCCATGGTCATTGGTCGAGGTGGATGGACGGATGAATGAATGGTCGAGCTAACCTCCGAAGACCCCATGTCAACTGAGTGTTGCCTACATAGCCCCTGTCGTTAGGGCCTTAGGCCAATGTAGTTCTCCCAAGAGGGAGGAAAAGGGTCAAAGTGGTTGATGTGCTTGGTTTGGTCATGATAACGATGTAACACTTCCCATATGTTTTTGTGGGTACATGCTTAAAATGATGAGGGGAAAGATGATGTTACACCTTGTTCCATTTTGTGCAATGGTGTATTCTATAACATTAGTCGGGGTTTTTTATCCCTAACAATTGTCCACATTAATTAATGAAGGTATGCTAAAAATGAAATGGGTCTATTTATGCTTCAGCAAGTAATGGTTTATGCTTGACATAAATTGTGTGGTCAATAATTTCCATGTGTATTGGTGTCCATAGAAACTAGTGTGAATAAGTGAAGATAATGTGAGTGGTCTGAAAAGAGTTAGGTGGGGTTGGATGGCAAACAATGTGGTTGAATATGACCAAAGGTAAGGAGAAAGTGAAAGGCATTTTTGCCTTTTCATTGACAAGGACCATAATGATAACATAAGTAGGGGGTTTTCAGAAACAAAAGCCCTGTTCATGCATTACGTCGTTGACCATTGGTTGTGTTAGAGAGGTAATCGAATCACTTTGACATTAAAATGAGCTCGAAGTCCCTTGAGTAGGTGATGTGATATGTGAGGAGAGGGTAACCCCTTGTTAGTAGGGATAACTTTGCCCCTTTTGATAGGAGACCCTGAGATGACTACAAGCCAAGTCCATGACTTAATGTTGTTGTTGTTGCTATTTTTTTTTTAAAGCAGACTGATCAATGCGGGAAGTCCACATAGAGATGTCATTGTGTTTTGTGGTCATTGGTGAAGCTGATCGATGCGGAAAGCTTATGAGAAAGTGATGTTTATAGCAAGAGTTTAGTCATAGCCATCCTTCGAGGGAGTGGTCTATATTTTTGCTTTATATATATATATATATATATATGAGGGATTTGAATAGCTATCTTTCGAGGGAGCAGTCTATTAGCTACAATAATGATAGTACAGTTGTCCTTCGAGGGAGCAGTCTACTTTTAGAGTTTTATGACCTTTGATATTTTGACATCAATTTATTTTTTTTTTACAGAATTTTGAGTCATGGACAAGACTATATAAGTTCAAGGGCTCCCTTTTATTAGGACAAAGCATTCATACTTTATAAAAGGGTTACATAGAGCTTGTTATAGGGGAATAGGGTTGAAAGAAATGAGGATTAAGAGGACAGGGTTGCTCAAGGGACGAGCTCAAGTTAAATGTTAAGTGAGTGAGTACTTGACTAACAGTAGAATGGTTGCAGATGCAAGGCATTAAGGGGCTCAGGTTCTGGTCAGCCTTCAAGAGAAGACAGACGATAAGTCCCTGATCCATTCTTGTGCGTGATGATGTAAGGTCCGAGCCAATTAGGAGCAAATTTGCCTCGTTTACTCCGTTCCATATTGGTCACATGTTGGTTCTCTTTGAGGACGAGGTCTCTGATGTTGAAATCTCATTCTCTCAGATTTTTGTTATAGGCTCGTTTGATGCGATTTTGATAGACATGGAGATGGTTAAGGGCAGCAAGACGACGTTCATCAAGTAACTCAAGTTGAGCTAATCGATCTTGATGAAAGTCATCGTTAGAAAGAATGTCATGTAGAGAGATGTGAAGAGACAGGATCTGTACTTCGAGAGGTAAGACATCCTCTATTCCGTATACTAGAGAGAAAGGGGTAGCACCCGTAGAGGTTCAGATGCTAGTGCGGTAGGCCCACAAAGCGAAGGAAATGTGAATATGCCAATCCCTTCTAGTGTTGTTGACCACCTTCATGAGAATTTTAGTTAAGATTTTGTTGGAAGCCTCGGCCTGCCCATTTGCTTGTGGGTAGTAAGGCGAAGAAAAGCTGAGTTTGATGCCAAAGGAGTCATAAAGTTTCTGGATAGTTTTGTTTTTAAAAGAATTGTCATTATCGGTGATGATTTTGTGAGGTACACCGAAACGACAGATGATGTGGGTGTTGATGAAGTCGACAATTTTGTCTGCTTTTATGGAGATGAGAGGAATAGCTTCCACCCATTTAGTGAAATAATCGGTGGTGGTGATGATGGACTGATGACAAAGAGACGAATGAGGGTTAATCTCACCGATGAGATCTAAGCCCCACTGTGAAAAAGGCCATAAATCTTGAGCAACTTGTAGGGCATGGCTAGGGAGATGAAGCAAGTTAGCATGCTGCTGACACTTGATGCAATGCCAAACATAATCGCTAAAGTCTTGATGAAGAGTGGGCCAATAATAGCCCAAGCAAAGGATGTGCTTGACAACCGAGTTACCACTGAATTGTCCACCACAAATCCCGTCATGGGCCTATTTAATAGCATGAGAGGCTTTAGTGGAGGTTAAATAGCAAAGAAGAAGGCCGTTGAAACCTCTTTTATAGAGAAGGCCCCCTAGCATGGTATAGCGAGTGGTGCATTTGATGAAAGCCCACCGTGCATTGCTAGAGAGGTTGGGAGGAATGATAGAATGAGCCAAGTAGTCCACAAGTTGTTTATACCACACGTCCTGTGGACTAGAGTCTATGGTGTGGACAAGGTTGATGTCAGTGGAAATATATGAAGGCAACGGCACACGATGTACCATGACGTAAATTCTTGATGAGGATGATGAAGAAGGAATATGCAAGGTGAGGGAAGCCATGGTGTCAACAAATTTATTCGTAGATCGAGGAACAGTCTGCAATAGGTGATGGTCGAAAGATGTTAGAAGGGTATCAACACAGTACTTGTACTATTATAAAATTTCATTTTTACAAAGATATGAACCGTTGATTTGATTGACAACAAGTTGTGAGTCGCCGAAGATGTTGATAGTCTTGATGCTTAAAGAAAGGGCAGTTTGAAGTCCCAAAATTAAGGCTTCATATTCAGCCATATTATTGGTACATTCAAAGTCAAGTTTGAAAGATAGGGGCATGGGCTCACCCTCATGTGGAATGAGGATGACCCCCGCACCCCCACCGAGTTGACATTTGGAGCCGTCGAAGAACATCATCATTTGATAGAATGTGTCATCAATTGAGAGAGTGGCGATAGATTCATTGGGAAACTCGCACTGAGAAGGTTGATTGTCGGGAAGAGGGGCATCTGCCAGTTGGTCAGCGATTGTTTGCCCTTTTATGGATTTTTGCTGGACAAATTCCAAGTTAAACTTAGTAAGAAGCATGAGCCAACGAGCCATGCGCTGGTTTTGATATGGCTTGGAATGCATGTATTTAAGAGGGTCAGTGTGAGTGATGACAAAGGTTTTATGATTGAGAAGATAGTGACAGAGCTTGGTAGTGGCAAAGACTAATGCCAAATAGAGTTTCTTGGTATGAGTATATCGGGTTTCATAGTCGACAAGTGTTCGGCTTATGTAGTAGACCGCTTGCTCATGGTGTTGCTCGTCTCGATGCACGATCATGGCACCTAACGAATGGTTAGTTGCTGAGATGTAGAGGTAGAAGGGTTGGTCATCTTTTGGTGGAATAAGGACTAGTGGAGAGACCAGATAGTGTTTGAGGGCGTTAAAAGCCTCTTGGCAGTCTTTATCCCATTTAAAGGAGACGTCCTTCTTGAAGAGATGATAAAAGGGTTGGCAGCGGTCAGAAAGCTGCGAGATGAAGCGGCA
This sequence comes from Torreya grandis, assembly GCA_037957365.1. Classification (NCBI taxonomy): domain Eukaryota; kingdom Viridiplantae; phylum Streptophyta; class Pinopsida; order Cupressales; family Taxaceae; genus Torreya; species Torreya grandis. Next base: position 162,909 of record JARHVA010010324.1, on the reverse strand, counting down.
GATGGATTTGAGCTTCCCTTGCAGACTGCGAAGTTGCTTGAGATTGGTCAGAGGTGGCATCTAGAGGATAGCATAGATTTTAGCGGGATATATCTCAATGCCATGAAGAGAGACGATGAAGCCCAGGAGCTTTCCTGAGAGGACCCTAAAGACGCATTTCTTGGGGTTAAGGTGGACATTATACTGAAGAAGGTGAGAGAAGATGATCTTGAGGATAGTCAAATGGTCACGATGAAGCTTAGACTTGCCAAGCAGGTCATCTACATAGTCCTCCATGATTTTATGGAGGAGATCATGAAAAATGTAAGTTATGGCACGATGATATGTGGCGCCTGCATTTTTCAGACCAAAAGGCATAACCCGATAGTAGAAAGTCCCCCAAGGGGTAATGAAGGTAGTCTTGTGCTAATCTTTCGATGCAATCAGGATTTGGTTATATCCTGAAAACCCATCCATGAGTGATAGCATCTCATGGCCAATCGTGAGATCAACAAGTTGGTCAATGTTGGGAAGAGGAAAGTCGTCTTTGGGACAAGCCAGGTTGAGGTCGTGATAGTCTGTGCAGATTAGGATCCCCCCAATTGCTTTGGTAACAGGGACAATGTTAGATACCCACTGCAGATAATCAATGGGTTGGATGAAAGAGACAGAGAGAAGACGCTGAAGCTCCTCTTTAACAAGGAGTGTAACATGAGGATGCATTTTTTGAAGCTTTTGCTTAACAGGCTTAGCCTCTGGGTTTGTGTTGATGTTATGAGTGGCAATGTTAGGGTCGATGCCAGGCATGTCACCGTAGGTCTAGGCAAAGGCCTGGCAATTGTCTGAAAGAAATATGGTATAGTCGATCTGCTCCTGGGTGTCCAAAGATTGACCAATCTTTAAGACATGAGGAACACCAGAAGATGGAAGGTTAATGTCAATGGTCGATTCATTTAACATAACCTATGTTTTAGAAGGGAGGGAGCGCTGAATGAAAGAGTCATCAGCACCCATATAGGTGAGAATGGCATCGTCGTCTATGTAGTGGACAGTGTTGATGGTTGCCGATTCATCGTCTATCATGTTGGGATAAATGAGAGGGAGAGACCTGGAGACCCCGTTGAGTTGATAGGTTAGGGGTTCCAAACAGATGGTGTTTATGCAAAAAAAACTAGGAGGGATGGAAACCACCGACTTTGTAGGTGAGGATGGAAGAATAGGCGAGCCTGGAGGAGATTGGTCGATGGTGGGTTCAGGGCAAAGGTTTGTGGAAGCCTCGGTGGGTTCTTGGAAACCTAGACCATATCGTTTCTTGGCATTGTCGTCATTGGGTGGTTCGATGGGCCAATGGGAGCCTTGTTCGTAGCGCCCAAAGCCAAAACCCTTCCATGCACACCATAAAGGTAGGTATGTGCAAAGGTGGGGTTGCCAAGAAAGGAGAAATCGGATGTGAATGGTTGAGGTGAGAAGAAATGATTCCCGTCAGTAGGAGCTCGATCCAGCCCCCATAGATGAGATTGGTTCAAAGGCTAGGAGGACCATAAGGAATGACCATTTTGATCTGACGGTCATAGCTTGGACTTTGATGAAGCTGTCCATACTCTTGTGGAGTCTAGAACATGTCTAGGGTAAGTAAGTGATATTCCCCTAGTGAAAGTTGTTGGAAGATATCTTCCATAGGGTCCTTGGTTGTCACTTGAGAAGGTGATGTGATGGCAACTGTTGTTTGTGTACTAGTTGACGCTTCTACGGATGGAGACGGTGTTTGGGTTGGTGTCTTGAGAGGAATAAGAACGTCATTTGGTTGATAGGTCATGTTACAAGTCTTGAAAGGGGATGGGTCGGCAGGAATGACATGGACTTGTCTGTTGTGTTCAAATTTGACACAATGGTGAAGTGTAGAAGGGATGCAAGCCATGGCGCAGATCCAGGGTCATCCTAATAGCATGTTATATTAGAATTCCCCCTCGATGATGTAAAAGAGCTCTAGGATTGCGCGCAGGCCAACGTGAATATGGAGGACGACGGTGCCAATAGTGTTAGCGGTGGTGTCATTAAAGGATCAAAGAATTGCGTCAGTTTTTGATACACAATTCTTGGGGAGAGCCAATTGATCAAAGGCGTGGGTAGAAATAACATTAATGCTGGTGCCCCCATCAATCATAACTTGCTTAATGCGGGTTTGATCAACGTAGGCTGTGATGAAAAGAGCAGCGTCCTGATCTTCTGAGGTAGAGGTAGGAATTTTAGAATTGTTGAAAGTGATAGAGGCGATGAGGGATAAAGAATGGACCAGGGCAGCTAGTGGTTGAGGGTCTTCGGGTTAGACCTCCGCTTCCTGTAAGGCTTTGAATAGAGCTTGACAATGCTGGGGTGAGCTTTGGATGAGGTCATACAAGGTCATCTTCACGGGTGTTTGGTGAAGCTATTTTAACATAGAGTCATGGATTGCCCCTGAAGAAGAGGGTTGGGATGCATCTAAGATGGAAATCTTGGGCTTTGGTGGTTGAGGTAACTGGACAAAAGGGTAGGTCCAAGGAATAGCATCTTTTTTTTTTGCCTTATCTTTTTGTGACCTAGTGGTTATGTGGATGGCATTAATTTCGAAGAGAGGAGGTGAAGGAGATGGAAGGGCCATAGTTTGTTGATGAGATGTCGATGTCGATGAAGAGGTTTGAGGGATATGGGGAGGTGTCGGATATCTATTGACAGTGTCCTTAAGAAGAAGAGTGTCTTTCTCCACGTATTGGTGAATGACCACTTTGAGGGCACATCAATTCTTAGTATCATGTCCTAGCGTATGATGATATAAGCAAATCTTAGTATCGTCGAACTAGGAAGGTTTTGACTTGAGGGGTTGGAATGGCTTGATAGGCGGAAGGGTTATGCTAGAGGTCTGCAAAAGTTGGTGTAATATCAAAGCATATAAACCCACTAAGGGGTCCGTTCTTGTTGATGTGTGAGATGCTGGTGACTTTTTCTTGGGGGGTGTTGAAGGAGGCTTCCATACCACCTTTTGGGTTGGTGGTGTGGCCACATGCGGAGATGACACTTTCTTTGTGAGAGGTACAGAATTTTTCAGAGAGGGTAGGCTTGTGGTAGGCAAAGGAAGTAGTGGAGGCAGCTTGTTTTGGTTTGGAGTCGGAGTAGGGAGCACTCCTATTAGGGTAGAAGGATGAGGGCCCAAAATTGAGGGCAATGGTGACGATGGAGGAGGGGTTCACTGCCGTGGCTTAGCAGTCTTCTTCGGTTTGGTTTGAGGACTACTATTAGGCGAGGCAAGGTTCAAGTCTACCTTCACTTGCGGGTGAGTGAGGTTAGTGACGGGGTGAACACCAAGTGACTTGATGGGTTTTGATATGGTGGATGAGGGTTTATGTTCTAATGTGAATGGTTGAGGTTTTAAAGGTTGTAAATGGAAGTTTGATCTGTGTCAGAGACTTTGGGGGATTTTGTCACAAGAGAATCGGTGGCATGAGATGAGATAGGCTGGGTAGAATGAGGAGATTTGAGTTGCTCCCATAATTCCTGATGTTCCACTTTCCTTGATTGGAGAAGTCCTAGTTTTTCCACTAATTGAGAGAATGGTTGGGAAGATGTAGGATGAGGCTTTGGTCCTTCAGCAGATGTGGATGGTTACGGGGCCAAAAATGTGTTAGGTGTGGCAGTCTCAGACCCATGGTGTGGGGGAGCTATAACTGGATTGTCGTTGGTCGAAGAAGATGGAGAGACAAGTTCTTCTCTTGGTGGAGAAGGAATTGGAGAATGTGGCTCCTCAAGAGGGTACAGGGCAGGGATGATTGTGCCTTCTACGTGCGGTTGAGGAGTAGGAAGGGTAGGGTCCTCCATTGGTAGGAGGAATGATGAAGGTGAGGCTGGCGGTGCTGGTATGGCCAAGGCATCCTCCAATATAAGGGAAGTTGATGGAGAACTAACAAGAGAAGAGGATTCGTCCACATGTGATGGACTGATGGGCAGACTAACCTCTTGAGACTGTGAGAGAGATTGGTCAGATATAAGAGGTGAGACCATGTTGACTGTACGTATATTATGTTCTTGGGAGTCATTGGTCATGGTCTGCACATTGTTTTGGCTTGGAGGATGATTGGGAAAGGGTTGTTTAAAGATGTCTATGCTTTGATTGGGTGGTGCATTTGGGTTGTCTAAGACAAGGTCACCTTTATCAAGCATGTCCTGAATGATGTTCTTGAGAGTTTTACAGTTGCCCGTGTCATGGCCTTTGACATAGTGGTAATTGCAAAAGTCATTCTCCCTATACCACGCAGGGATAGTGCGTGAGGGATCTAATTGAGGAGGCGATCGGATTTGGGGGAGATTGAGGACTCCCTGTTTGACAAGTTTATCCAACACAGATGCGTATGATTCTCCTAGTGGAGTATACTGACGTTGCACATATCTTTGCTAGAATTGTTTGGTGATGTAGTCTGATGTGGAAGGTTGAGATTGGTTATTTGTTGAAGAAGATGATCTAACAACTACACCATTTGTTGATGCCTTAGATTTGGAATTAGAAGAAGAAGGTTTAGAGGAAGAATCATTGGTCTTAGAGTTGGGGTTTTTACTCCACAACTTGACTTTGTTTTCCTCGACAACACGTAGTTCAAGCTTTCTAGCCATCGTGAAAGCCTCATCAAAGTTGCGAAATGTCTGGACCCACAAGGTAGAAGAGATGTGCTTGGCACATGCTCTTGAAAATAGCTCAATGAGCTCAGGTTGAGGTAGGGAAAAGGAGAGTTGATTGATCAGGCCTCTTCAGCGAGCAACAAAATTGGCTATGGATTCGTCGTCAAACTGCCAAATAGAATACAGATATGTGATTGAGACCTTGGTGATATTGATCGAGAAGTGGTTGAGGAAGAGTTGGGCTAGCTGGGTGAATGTGAAAAGAGAATGGCTAGTGAGAGAGTTGTACCAGTCGAGAGCAGCACCATCAAGCGACATGGGGAAAGTGCGTAACAACAATGCATCATCATGCGCTATGAGATAACAAGTATGTATGAATGCTCGTAGGTGTTGTTGCGGGTCTTCCTTACTTTGAAAATGAGTAAATTTATGAAGCTCCCACTGGTTGGGGTATGGTCGGATCGGGACGGAGGGATGGATGGGTTCATTGCAAATTTGCTCATAAGAGAGAGCATTTCGCGAACCAGAAATAGAGGTCTCGAGACTAGACATTTTGTCCATCAACATTTTGATTACATCAACTGATGGATTGAAAAGTGGAGCGCCCCCTAGGTTGTAGGGCATTTGAAAGGTATTGAGAGGAGCGTATGACGTGGTTGGTTGCGCTTGTGTAGGCGCAACATATGGATAGCTAGTTATCGAGGTGGATGTTGAAGCGAAGGGCACTTGTGCTACGGGGTTGCTAGGCACAAATTGGATAGGGGCCATCAAAGTTAGTTGAGGGGTGGCCACACTTGTTGAAGGGTAGGCAGTCACTCTTGTGTTGATAGGTGCAAGAGTAGGGGGGATAGAGACCACTAGGTTTTGGAAGGGTGTAAAATTTGGTTGAGTAATTTGAGGTTGAGGTGGTGCCGAAACCCCCATGGAGATAGGTCTAAAAGGAGAGGCTAAATTTTGAAGATAGGACACGGTCGAATTATTAGTCGAGGTGTTGGCCTGATTGTCTATAGGTTGAATTATGGACACTGTTAATATGGCTGCTATTTTGACTGAGGAGGTTGGCATCCCATAAATTGGGTTACCTAAAGAGTCTCGCATTTGGCTTCTCGCGAGATAATGTTGAAGGGCCTTGACATTGAGGTCAAGGAACCTTTTGAAGTCTTGGTCCCCCTCAAGGACAATGGGAGGCTGAGTCGGGGTCGATTGGGTAGGAGTTCATTTGGTTTCTGAATGATACTCCATTAGAGGACTGGTTATGGACAGTGAAGGCGGAACGGGTTGTTGCCTCGAGTGGTCAAGAAGAGCCTTGGTTTGACTGCGTGTCAAAACCATTCAAGGCAAGAAAGGGTCAGGTTTTAGAAACTATGTTTTTCAGTCTCAAAAAACCAGAATGGGTGTTAGACAGCAAGAAAGTCAGATTTTAAGCTTGCTATTTTGGAAAAAATGATTTGGACAGTGACCGACGTCAGTATAAAAATTGATGTCGGTGAATCAGGTTGTCGATGTCAATCAGATAACCGATGCCAGTGAAGAAAGGTTGCCGACATCGGTGGTAAAACCGATGTCGATTACTGTGTTTTCTAGAAACTCAAAAAATTGGAGAGTTTTTGGAAAAAAAGAAGAAAACATCCTCACTAGCTCAAAAAAAAACTAGATAGAAATAGAAAAGAAGATGAAGACAGGCAGATCCTAAACGTTAAATCCCTAGGAATAATTTTATTAGGATCGTGTTGGCTTATGCCTTAGAATGTGTTTAGGAAGTTGGCTTTTGAGACGGGTCCTAGAAGAAGTAGTCTAAAGATGGTTTCAAGTTTGTTTAGGTGCTCAAGAGTCTGTGTTAGGTTTTGTACTTGGCCTGGTGCTAAGGAGCAAGCTCCCCTCACTTCACGAACCCAGTGATAAGCTGGGCCCGCTTAGCCAAAATATACTTCCCCTAGAGATTATCCTCTACCAGAGAACAGAGTGGGCTTTCCCCTTGGTGGTGAAATCCAAGTGGGATTGCCAAGATGGGTAAGGTATCCATTGGGTGATGAAATCCCAGTCGGGCCTTGTCTCAGGTGATTTTTGATGTTTTAATTTGTGCAAGTGATTTGGTTGTGTAACATAAAGTGGACTACGATTAATTCAAGATGCAGTTTTTAATTACTAGATGTAGACTAAGTATGCAGTCAAGAAGAAATGAAATGCAATGTGTTTTAAGCCAAAATAGAAGTGTTAGTTCGTATGAAGACAAGTGAGAAGAGGTTGAAGAGTATGACTTTTGACTAGTCTAAGATGCAAGAAAAGAAAGAAGAGTTCTTTTTAATCCTGCTAATAGTGTCTTTTGGAAAAGATAGAAGAAAGAGATGTAAGGAGAAACCTAATGCACCTAAATGAAAAGAAATGAAAAGAACCCAAGGAAGACCCTAGGGTCCCACCGGGCATGCCATAATGTTTCTATACGATTTTCGCTTTCACATTCAAAAAGGAAATGAGAAACTAAAAGAAATGGTCTAGGGTTAGAAGATACCCGGATGAGGTCTGCGCACCGTTATCCAGACGACTGAAGGAACTCCTCTTTGGTTGTGGAGGATGACACCTGCAGGAGAAAAAGACTCGAACACAAAAGTTGTTAGATGGCTAGAAAGTGGACTGCCAAGCAAAAGCTTGGTCCTAGAAGTGCAAAGACTTCTTGGAGGATGACAGTCCACTGATAAAAAGTAAAATATAGTCAGGAATAGAAATGATAAAGATAGAATGAAAGAAATGAAAGCAAATGCATACCTATTTGCAGCAATCTATTTTACACAGTCACTGATGTCGGTGGTTTTGCCGGTGTCGGTCAAGGAAGGTCACCGACGTCAGTTAGTCTTTCGACGTCAGTAGGGGTAATGGTCGAGGTCGATCAGGGTAATAGCCTGGGACACGTTTCAGCGCTAGTTTATAATCCATAGAATGGCCTGAGCGTCTGTTTGGAGGTCAGAGACCCTATTTTGGTGGTCTGTGCAAAGTTGTAAGGCAGAAAGTATGGTCTGAATAGGAGACCAGAGAAAGGACAGGGTGGCAGGGAGACAAGGATTTAGAGAAGGCCTTTCAACCTCTCCGGGAAGAGCAGGTTGGGTCTGTGTCAAGGATGTTTAGAATAGACAAAAGACAAAATGCTAATATATTTGAAATGACACTGAAATAAAAATAGTACAAATACTTAGCTATGGCACGAATTGGCAGAGGTGCAGGAGCTGTGTTTCCATTGTGGTTAGTGATGGAGATGTCATGCAATCTTCAAACCTATATAGAATGACTGGTGCTGGTCCTCTTACCCTAGAAAATGCTATCAAAACACTAATATCTATGAGAAAATGAGAAACAAGAACGCTAGGAAGTAAGAGCAAGAGAACTCTATTTCACGGGGAGAGGATTCGAGATTCGTGATTAGCTGACTAGAGATTAGCGATTCGTGATCCCTGGTGAGAGGTTAGAATTCAGTTTAAGTAAATCGACGTCGGCGATCCTGCCGGCGTTGGCCGACATTTGACCGATGTCGGCTGGTGGAGAACGAGTAAAAGAGCCACCAAGCCCGTTATCCATCCGCCAAGTGCACAATCCGTTGGAGAATTGTCAAAGGTTGGGCTAAATACACATGAGAGTTGGTTAGGCGGTTGGAAAGGAGTAAGAATAGGTCTTGGATGAGTCACTTAGTATAAGGTGAGTCATAGGGTGGGAAATAGTCCAAGGCGATGTGTCAGATGAGGTGTTATAGGTGATGTGTCAAAGGGGGGATATTAATTCAAAATAAGTTATTATTTTAAATTAGTAAGTGTATGGTTTAGGAATGGGTTAGGAATGGACCAAGGGGTAAGATGACCAAGGGTTAGACACGATTTCGGTGTCTACATGGGGTTCCCCTAAATGTTAGGGAAGATATAGAAGTGGATACTAGGGAAGAAACCAAAATCAAAGACAAGATAATAGAGAGTCTATTGTCTACTACATGTATGGTGAGTACAATCATATCACATGAAATTGCCCCTGAAATCCATAGAGATAGACATATTGTGTTTATTGAAAAATTACAGGGTAACACAATAGAAAGTATTATGATATAATATAAATAAAAATAAATAAAAAACCTGTTCAAAATACAAATATGGTGAACTCTCATCCCAAATTTCATGTATTTATGTAAGCCATCACTAAGAAGCAGTATAAAGAGTAAAGAATACCATCTCTAGATGTGCCACAATATCCTATGATCAAAAAAGTTTAGTAGGATAAATACCTAGATCATGTTAGAGAAAAAGTCTTAATGTTAGAAGAAACTCAATTACTTTAATCCATACAAAATAAGAACACTTTTATGGGAGATGGTGTAGTTGTAGATGAACAAATGTATGGTTAGATTTTTTGCATCCTAATACAATATATATTAGTTATAGATTTAATGGATCTTATTAAGTTGGTAAGAACTCTGGATAATGAGGATAAACCATCAAATATAAAAAAATATGTTGCATAACTTATTGGATTGTATGAAAATGAGACAACATAGAACTAAAAGGGTAGTTTGGTATGTGAAGACCAAGAAGCCTTAGGATGCCAATTCAAGAATGGACATATACTTCATAGGATACAAAGTCCCTAATGTTGTATTTGAATTTGAAGTAGGGTGAATATGATTCTTAGGTCTACTTGGGAAGCCATTGGATTGCCAACCCTCAGCTATAACTTTATCACATTTACTATGGTAGAATATGGTCAAATACAACCCATTCATTGTCAACATTTTTATTGAAACACCCATATTTAGCCAAACCCAAACTGTTATTGGTCCACCTCTATTTGACGAAGGACCTCTATTTGATGAATGGCCCATCTTTGATGAGACTATATTTTAATAACCCATTATTGAGAAACAACCCATTTTTCTTCCATTTCAAATCATCCCCCATGTTATAAAATCCTTTCGTCTCGAATCCTTCATTTCCAAGTGAAAATTTAACAAGGTACTTGTGGATAATGCATTCTAATAGGCCATATTTATGGCCACATCTATATTATAATTAGGTTCCATATTAGATCCATCTTTATTGTTAGCATCAACATTAGAATCAAGTTTTATTTTAAACCCAATATCAGCCTCAAGTTCTATCTTAGAAACAATGTTAGATTTGTAAGCAGAATCAATGTTTGTCTCAAGTGTAGATGCAGGATAATGGGGAACAAAAGGGGAGTATAAAGTGACATTTTTTTTCTTAAAATAATAATAGTTGAACTTGGATAGAATTTTAGAGACACTTTGAAAAAGAATTTGACAATGACATAAGAACATGAATTGTGGAATTTTAAATTTAGTTTTGAAATATATAATGTTTTCAATACCAAGATGATAAAAGTGTGAAATAAATGCATTTATGATAATAGGTTGGTCATTTTTTGTGAAAAGATAAGGAGATTGCATGAGTACGAACACATTTTTTATGAGTAAATGAATGAATTTTTGTATGAAACTTCATATATGCATAGGTGAAATGTCAAATATTGTTGAGAATATTCTTTATTAATTTTTTATTTTATATATATATATATATATATTAAATAATTTTACAAGTTAAGACAGCTAAAAAATTGAAACTGTAAGTTTATGAACATAACTTTTTGACCTTAACTTCATGAAAATTAAAAAAAATCAAGCATAGTTGGCAATGTGTATATTGTTGAGATATAAGTTTTATAAGTGTTTGATTAATATTTAAAAAGTTATAAGGGAATTTGTGATGATATGTATATATTCCATAATGTAGTATGTTATGTACAAATTAAGTAATAATTATAGATAATATTATAAAATTAAAAAAATTATATAATCTAAAACTACACTTTCTCTTCTACAAACTCATATAATTTTTATAAAAATATAATAAAAGTTGTCTGATCAGATGTGTTGACAAGATGAAAAAGACTCCTAAATTTCTTAAAAACTAAGTGGGATGCTTCATGACTAGTTTCAAGCTAGGTCCAGACCTCCATAAGCTTGTACCCAAGGCAAATTTGGAGGGAAAATGCAAAAAAAATGTTGAGAGGATGCACACCCTTTGAAAAGACATTTTTTTTGTTTTATTTTGCAATTAGAACTAGTTTCTTTTGCATTTGAAGACGTGTATGGGTTTTTTGTTGTGGTTTTGTTTATGTGTGCAGTCTGAGGTGGTTGTTTTAATTGTGTTGTTTGTTTTTACAAGTATAAGTTTACATTTAATTTATATTACATTTTATATTCTTATACTTTAAATTTATTTTACTAAATATAATAAATTAAGACCACTCGACATCTTATAAAATTGATTCTAGAGTTGTAGGAGTTACCATTTAGAAGTTAGTTTTTTAAATTCCAATTTGGTCAATACTAAGTTTTCAAAATTTTAGGATTGGAAGATAGAATGAGAAATGAAGTTACAAATCATGTTACATATGTAATAAATCTATACATGTAATTGTACTTCCCATGACCCTACTCCTCCCTATGATTACACATCAGCTCATGTACAGACTATCAACCCTAGTTATCCCACTTTGAGTCATCTACCACTCAATTTGACATTTCCCACATCATACTTTCACTCCTTATACATCCTTAGCCCATCTCAGACCTTTTGCATGCCAAACAGGCCCTCTAGGCACCTTTGAAGGCTTGTTGACCACCTGAAGCACTTGTCTGACCCAGGCCATAGCTTAGGGAAGAAACCTATGACCTAGGTTACATGTTTTCTTCATAAAAACCATGTAGCCTAGGTAGAAAGCACAAAAAAGGCCCCTATTTAGGCCCAAATAGCTAGAAACAATTAGTTTTTACCTATTTGGTGGATTAGGGTTGAGATATATGCCACTTTATAATTATTTTGAATGATCTATCTCTTGCATTCTTACTATGATCTTCCCACTTGATCATCACACTCAAAGCTTGGTTGCCTTCCTAGATCTCTCTTGGTTCTTGCTTTGCACACTTAGCTTTCATTATGACAGGGGATGCCCTACCATACTAGAGCTTATTTTGGTGATTCACTTTGCTCTCTAAAATGTTTTTGAAACTTATGGGTTGCTCCTTGCTCCCTAAAGACTCCATTTCACCTATTCTTATGTTCCTTGCATTGGCTCTCTCATAGATTGGTAGCTTCTCCTTCACCTCTTCCACAGCTTTTGGCTCTTCATTTGGACTTAGCTCACACATATCATGATCCTCTTCCTCTCTTGCTACCTAGCTTGGACAATCGGTTGGTATAAATTTAGCACACTTATTTTAAGTTTGAAATGAGGGCACTTTGCTTTGAAAAGTGAAATTCTTGTTTGTTTGTAGTAGTATACATGCTACTGTTTGATTTGTTTTAGTGATTTAACTTGTTTAGGGTATTAGCTAGGATAGTTTATTAAGTTTTTTACATTTGTATGTGGTTAATAATATCTTCATTTCTTAAAATATCTGCCATTATATGTTATGATTGCATTGGAAACATTTCTCATTACATAGTAAGATCCTACATACTCAAAACAATATATACAACTTGCTTAAACAATATCTCTTTCTTGCTAAACTAGAAAATTGCATTGTTAGAACATAACAGTGTTAAAAGTAAAGAGATATCTCAAACTTAGATTAGGCATGCTCTTGAACCCTTGATTGAAAACATCTTTATTGCTTAAAACATTTTTCATTTGGCCTAAAAGTGCCTTTGCTTCTAATTTTATGCATTACTTATTAGCTCTTTTTATTTAGCATTATTATTTTTGTAATTTATATGCAATTAGTTGTCTAGTCTTCGTTGCTTACTTTATTGTGGTTATACCAACTAGAGATACTTATGTCCTTTGCGAGCTTGATCGTGTTATACCTAACCTAGTTTTTAAGTCTATCTATAGCTTGGTGTAATCCAATAAATCAGATAGCTACTACATATCTCTTGTAGCCCATAGAAGCCTTGAGCCTTGTAGCTTCTTGGTTGTTTATTTAAGTACCCTGTGTACCCCCTATCAAACACTAGTGGTTCCATTCAGATTATTAGAGCTCCATCTTGGCTCACCTGGTAGGACCCCACATACGGTCTCATACTAGTTCTATCCCATTTAGAGATCTCTTATCCAACTACCCTCTGTTAACCATTAGGCTTTGCTTTTAGATGTGTTTTTGCTCTCACTTTTATTATTTTCTCCTTCTTTGGTTTTATGTTATCCCTATTGGTTCTCTATCGAATTGCCTTTTCTATTATCTCCCATGTTTCTCTTATTTCATTACATCTATGGGCAACCTCCCACCTTTGGGATGCCAATACCATTGGATTTAGGGCCTTATTCCTGAGCTCACTCATGAGCAAGCCATGGCTACCATGGAACACTACAAACATTATAGGATCTAGGAGGTTCTCTCAACCCAGCATGGTGATCTAGACACTCTCATGTTATGAAGGGAACAAGATTAGCAGGTCTATAACATATGGACTCAGTCCCCTTTTCACCAGTCTGAGCTTCATTCATCCAATGATGTTTCCCCTTAAATCATGCCATTACTCATTCACCCATTTGAGGTGATGAGGATCCCATTGTATGACTGAGACCTGATGAGCTACGTGTGATCATTGATCATTTTCATAGATGCCTTAAGGTGAATTAAGTGCACCATTCTCCCCTAGGAGTAGGCATCATGCTTCCTCTATAGATAGAGTTCATACCCATTCAATTTTGAGTGATTTAACTAGTTCTCACATGAGTTCCCCACCTCTCTCTTGGTAGGAGACTCTACAGCAAGAACCCTGTCATGTCCATGTCATGGGTCATAGTTATTCTAACTCGGTGAGGCATCTTCATCATGAGGATTCCTCCCATACTCCTAGTCCTTTAGAGTTTTTGATGAGCGTGTTAATTTTGATTACCATCTATGGATTAAAGATTCATGGGATGCCTATCTTGAGCATTAGTGCCATTAGGTTGACCCTCATTTGATGGCATGTGACCATCATAATAGAGACCTAGGTTACCATGATCATTTCCATGAGTATGCCACATCATCCCATCATCCTCATAGGGAATGATATCCTTTATATGGTTATTTCCCACCCCGTGGTAGAGATGATTTTTAGCATGAGCATCTCCCATATTAGGAATTACCTCAGCATCATCCTCTCAATGATTAGGGTTATGAAAATGTCTATTGGCATAAGTAACATCATCATCATCATCACAAGCCCCCTCTTAAATATTATTTTTAGACTGCTATCAATCATATCTATAAGGATCTCCATAAGAATCCTCTAGCTCCTTAGGTGCATGTTATTCCCTTTCCTAATCCTATCCTTGAACTACCTAAGTTTAATGGGACTCGAGACTCTAGTCACAAAGAGCATATTACAGCATTTATGATGGCATGAATGGATTGGGAATAGGACAAAGACATTATGTTGAATCTCTTTGGTTATTATTTATGAGCTAAAGCTATTGTTTGGTTTCAAAATCTACCTCTAAATTCTTTCTCTAATTTCTAGCTCCTTCTGTATGACTTCCTCTAGTACATCGATCCATTTGAATTGAAGTTGATCCATATGAATTGACGTTGATCCTATAGGATCGTCATTGATCCTTGATAAATTTTCAAAAACTTTCTTGCAATCTATATTCATAACATTATCAATCCCTAAAACCTATCAAAACATGCATTCTATTATCTTGAATAATCCATAACTATCTAATCTTTGTCAAATTAACTTTTATGTCATTTATATCTTATATAGCTTATCTATTATCTTGAATAATCCATAATCGTTTATCTTTATCAAATTATCTTTTACATCATTTATATCTTGTAATCTTTATCATTTTATCTTTATTATCTTTCTTAATTGAAAATAGTGGGCTGACATCCATCTGAGAAAGCCTACCACTTCTAGGGACAGGTTTGTAACCAGGCAGCCCACTCATCTTCCTATTAATCCATTTTTTTATGAGTTAGTGTGATTTGTAGGTCATTCCTCCATAGCCAAAGAGGAGTTCCCACAAAACCCTGATCTACAGTGTGCAACCAACCATCCATATCACCAGGTAATCTTAAAAACCCTACTTATACTTCATTTTTAGTAGCTAATTAGATCACATTGAAAAATAAAAATAAAAATACTAAAACACAAGGTTAGAAATGTAATTTTTGAGTTATGTTCTCCATTTCCCTAGGCCAATAGTGGTATCGAACCCAGATGAAAGAATAAATTATCTGAGCCACCATGTAGAATAAAATGAATCATGATCTAATGAAGTTAACTGGTAACATTCTTTTTTAGCAATTTTTTTATCTATGAACCATCTCAAAATGTTACTGTAGTATTGCAAAGGATCTTACCATTGATGGTGTGACATCAATTATCTTGGGTTTTGGGTCCTTTTTCATTATTTTTAGCCACAAGATTTTTTGTATGAAAACTTCCCAGACTTTATATGATGCTTTTAAAAATCCACATTGCTTTCTTTAAATCTACACAACATCATTATAGTTGTTCTGACAAAGCTTAGTTGTTTAAGGAGGAATGAAATCTAAAAAAAATTAAATATGATAGAATATGGCATGAGGAGAGCATTTTGATTTGTATGGCATAAGAGAAGAGCAAAAGTGTTGCAAACCTATACCACACCATTTCAAACTATTTTAGAAGTTTATTCACTACAAAAGCTAGATGAAGTTCAACACCAAGTAAAAATATCAGACTAAGCACAGACTTGTACAGTGACACTATGGAGAATGTGAGATTGCACAGTGGTTCAATGTATCTACTAGAAGAGAGAAAGTATTACGGTTGAGTGTTGCATAGGAATAATAGATTATGTTATTTGAAAAGAGATATGTATGTTATAGCGTAATCTATTTTATTTTCCTTTTCAAATTAAAATTACTTATTCCCTGTTGAAACCCACGCTAAAATTATACTGCAGATTAGGATATTTTTTTAACATTTTAAAAACCTTAATATTTTCCTCTCGATGTTGAAGTGGATCCCACAAAAGAAGGAAGGTACAAATTTGATGAAAGTTTTTTTACAACAAAGTATAATTGGTAAAAGTCTCTTTTATAATTTGGTGAAAGATTTTACCATATAATTTTATCTTTCATTTGAAAAATGAAGGTTCAAATAGAAAGTGTGTATTTGATATTTTAATAATATTCACAGTGGATTTGGTTGTCAAAATTTTATGAGTCATTTGTTAAATGAAGAGGTTACAAGTTCAAAACCCTTCTAAGTAACTTTTAAGTCAAAATTCATCTAAGTCAAAGATGCTTTTTGAAGATAATATTCATTTTTCAAAGACTTTGTAAAATGACTTTGGCGATAAAAGGGTGTAATTGTGACATTTTTTTGTGACTCTTATAGTCGAAAGGTGGTCATGTGACCAGGTAATCTTCATGGTTTTTGACATTATAAACACATTGAAATGATCAAACTTCCATTTTGGAGCCTCATTATGTGATTTTTATGCTAAATGTATTGAACATAATGTTATATGGGTGCATTATTATTGGAGTTTGACACCCTATCTTTGTAAATTTCTCCAAATGCATTATATACACCAAACTAAGATTGTAATGATGTGTCCTACTGCTTGTGTTATCGGTGACAATGGTGTTACATTTTGGTATTTATAAATCCACGAGGATATAATAGGCTAAATGGTTCCAACTGGATTTGGAGGATCCACAAAGGTTAGAGGATATTTTCCCTTCTCCAATTTTTTATTCACTCAGAGTATGGGTTCACTGCTGGGACAGTAATTTTTGGCTTATGTTCTTGCTTTTAGTTTTTATTTTATTTTAGTGCATTGATATGATTACTGAGGAGTAGATATAGTAGTTTTAATTTGTTTTTATGTTTCACATCTTCTCATCTCCCGTATGATAGGGGGAAGATATTTCATAGTGTCCTTTGGTCAGTCATCAATGGTTGTATGAGTCAGCATTAGATTTGCTAACATTTTGAGTGTTGAACAAAGGTATGTGTGTGATGTTGGCATTTGTTGGGCATCTGAGAGATGTGACATATAGAGTACTAGAGGATCACTTGGATGGGTTCTTGTATGGGACCTTATATGGGTCAATGTAATTAGATAGGCTTTGATCAGGTTCTACTATAGTATGGTATAATGATCAAAGGGGATGAGTAGTCCATGATCATGTTCATCAGCCATAGTTTGATCAGTACCATGATGTATAGTGTGATAGCTTGCAGACGTAGCATAGATACTCATTTATGACATCAAAGTCATAGTTATATATCTTCATCATCTATACCCCTTTGGATCAAGGGGGGTTTGTTGGATATTTTATCCAAGGTTTTATTTAGTTTATTAATTTATTAATTTACTTGTTTTTTTAGTTGTTTGGTTACATGGGAAAGTTGGTTTTCTCCCGTAACCTCTCATGAAAGTTTTATAATCTTTCACTCTTTGTAGATATTATCTTAAAATAATTTTTTATCATTTTGTGTGAAATACAAGGTTAGAAATGTATTTTTTGAGTTATTTTCTCTTGTTCCCTTGGCCAACATTGATCAATAGAGAACTGGTGTCAGTCGATAGGGAATCAATGTTGGTCAACTCATGATCGAGATTAGTCTAAGAGTTAATGTTAGGGGGGAAATTATAATGTTTTAACCCTTTTAGAAGTGTTGAAATATTGTTGAATGACTAGTGATGATTTTTTATTAAGGTGGATGGGTGTGAAAAGTGTGTAGGAGTGGGGGGATAGTTTAGCTTGGTCTTTAGTTGGTTGAGGTAAGGTAAAAAAGTCTACAAGTCTTAGGACAGGTATGTTGGAAGACTTAACAAAGGTTTTGGTAAGCAAAATGAGCCTAGGGGTAGTAAATTAGGGTTATTAGTGTGGGTAAGTATGGGAAGTAATGAATATAGGAAAGTGTATAGGTGTAGTAACTATGGTAGATTAGGTGAAATGTTTGTTGGGTATTTGAAGTGTCGATTGAACTAATTTGAATATCTAACCTTAGATGTGAGGTCTTAATTGATGATTCAAGATCAAGTGCTACCACTACCTGAGTAGCTACATAGAGATATGACTAGGGATGAGTGGGCTCACATGACTATGGTGGGTCTAGGTGATATGAAACACTATCAGTACGTGTCCCAAGATATAGGTATATTAGTGGCCCTCATCAAGAGATGGGATTTGGACACTAAAACATTTTGGCTATCAATAAGAGAGTTAACCATTACTTTGGAGGGTGTCCATAGGATCTTGAGGCTACCTATGCAGGGTCGACTGATAGAGCCTATTCATGGTGATGAGTTGGATGTTCAGATGGATCTAATATATGGTAAGGATGTAGTAGAGGCTTTATACCATGGTGGGGGATTATACATTTAGGATCTTTATCAATTAGACACAGAGAGGAGGATATTGATGACTATGTTGATGATATCAGTTACTTGTTATGCACTACTAGATTCTAGTGGTGGGAGATATCCCTAGGTACTAACCAGTGTTCTAATGGAGATGTATAAGGATAAAATAATGTATGCATGGGCACCAACACTTTTTGTATAGGTTTATTGAGATATTTGGGGATACTTAGTGCATAGGCAGTATGGGATGAGTATATACTTCTCACTCCACTATTGGGATTATGAGCATATCATCATTTTGTGGTCAATAGGATTATCATGGGAGACATGGCATCAAGAATGATTTAGATTTGTGTTCATGAAGTGGAGGTCAGATATGTAACTTACATGGGTAGATGGGGTGGTTCAAGATATAACATGATTCAGGAAATGAATTGATATTTTGGTAAATGGTGAGGTCATATAGAGACAGTACATGGGTTTTCCATCATGGAGGGGGTTATATACATAGAACTTGTCCCTTCAAAATGTAGATGGATATATGGGAGGAGGGAGCATGAGATGGAGTTAATACCATTTGGTTGTGTGTGGTGTCAGTATGGCTTAGTTTACTATGATCTGAGAGTGTTCATAAGATATAAATTAGAGGATGCAAAGGTACCCTTTCTCTACCACAGCGATCATAAGATGAGATATTATATGAGGAGCTACCAGCCCCTATAATAGTGGATGATGTCAGGGTGACTCTGAGTATATTGTTTGGTGGTAGAGATGGTAGGCTACAGCTATAGGTGGAGATGGAGGATAGGGTCTTGATGTTGGAGGGGATGATGGATAGGGTTAAGAGCAGGGTGAGGATGAGGGTAAGGATACATAGATGGAGGAGGATGCACTTGATCTACAAATAGTTATTTCTAAGAGTGATACTATGAGAGTAACATAGGCTTCCTTACAGGCATCACTTACTTTTGTGACACAAGAGAGAGACACAACATGGGGACAAGTAGTGATGAGGACACAAGAGAGGGATTAATTATAGGCACAACTATCCATTATCACCCAATAAAGAGATAATGCATAGGGATAGCTTACCATTGTTACTTAGGAGAGAGATGATTTAAAGGTATGGTTGATGCTAGTTATAGTAAAGAGGGATGCTCTTAGGCAGGAAATAGGGTGATCATCATGAAGTGGCCCTTCTTTGATCAGGACTAGAGTTATCATGGGACAACCTTAGATTATTCCCTTAGTGAGATATACTATTATAGTGGAGGAGTTGAGCTACTATGAGGGTCATATTTTTAGTAGGCTTCTAGATGTGTCCCATTACATATAGTATCTAGTAGAGCAAATTATGTCAAGGAGCCCTAGCAGTACTATACCCAATGGTGGCACAACATCCACAAGTGCACAACAAGTCACAAAGATGGACAAGGTCTAGGAGATAGTATTTCCACTGGACCATAGATCACTAGCTATTGTGCTTATATTATTATTTTGATTCCAACCTGTGAGCTAATGTAGTGAGATGTACATATCATTTTGAGAGTGACATGGACATATATATTCAGCACATAGTTTTAGCTATGATGTTTATTTATGATGCCATATGATGTTATGGTGCTTTTGATGATTCTTTATGTTATACTTATGTGATGATCCATGTTTATGATGTTTTATTATGACACATAGATATGATGACATTTTTGGATTATGGTTATGGTTTGGCATTTTTCCCATTAGTAGGTGTATGCTTGATGTATTTTATCAGATGTTGATATCTATGATATGAGTGAATGAATGCATGTGATCCCATATTTTGATGCATATGTGATTTGGATAAAATAGTTTGTTGATTCATTTATCTAGTACATAAAAATGATTAAATGTGGTTGAGTACAAAACATGATAAAAATTTGTTATGATTTTTATGTGATAAATTATATTTGACTCATGCTTGATGATAAGCAAGATTTATTGAGTTCGAACATATAGACATGATGTAGAATATTATATGAGATGTTGGTTTGATTCATGCACCTTAAAATAATTTATGTGATGAGTAATAAAATAGAATATGATAATATATAATAAAACACATAATGTTATAAAATGTATTTAACACTCGAAAGTGAATTATGATGCCATTTATTTATAATATATGGAATGATAGATGATTCTAAAAAGTTTCAAACTACTTTAGCATATAGATTAATTTGAGTAAAAATGTTATATGTAAAAGGAGGAAAGAAATGAGAGAATAATGTTTAATCAATCATAAGATAAATGCCTTAATGAATGCTTCAATAAGTAGTCATGATAAATAAGGAGGTGTGATGCTCTTTCATTAGGAAGGACTAAAATAGAAAGAGGGATTAGCTTATGAACATAATCCCTTTTCAAGCTTTACATTAGCATTTGTTTGTTTGTTTAAAAAGTGTCTTGATCACATAGTGTCAAGTAAGATCAAAATTCCTTTATTTCTAGAGGGTAAAAGGGGGGTGTATCAATTAGGTGGATGGATGACAGTGAAACCTTATTATGGGGATGGCTTGCTCCTTCTATAGGTTACCTAGAAACCATTATAAACAAGTCCATGTCTTGTTTTGGTGTAGAATTGTCAATGAAAGAAGTCTACTAGTATTTTTATGAAAGTTTATTGAAGCTTTCTTTGGGACACACACTCATATTATGCTTGTTTATTGAATTTTGACTATGGGATTTTTGATGATTTTATTATTGATAGGTTGTGTAAGTTGATCGATGTGGGAAGATTCCATGTGATTGATTTTTTGACAAATGTTTGACTTATCCATCCTTTGAGGGAGTGGTCTAAATTTTTGGATTTGTTTGATTTTGATATTTGTTCTTTAAGGGAGCAATCTATCTTTTTAATCAATTCTAAATTGTTTTGGGTAGTTATCCTTCAAGGGACCAATCTGTAAGTTTATATATGACCCATAATATATTATTATTATTTAGACATGGACTTACTTATATAGCCATAAGGTTTTCCTTTATGAGGGAAAAACTATAGTACAAGAAGGTTAAATGATGGGTGATAGAGGGTTTTTAAGAGACAATGACCATGGGGATCCATCCTATAAGGGAAGAACATTATCCATGAAAATCATGCCATGGGTAGAGTCATGGTACCCATGTTTAGGAGTTAGACTAAAATTGTGACAGAAAAATCACATAATTCTTTGCTTTAATCAGTTGTCTTTAAAGGAGATGAAGGTGATAATTTTTTAAAATAAGGGATGAGCTTAAGTATGACACAAGGTGGTTTAGAACTTATTTTTTAAAAATAATAGACATAGATGCAAAGTATTGAGGGGCTCAGGTTCCAATTTTGCTTCAAAGGATGATAACCAATAAGCTCCTGACCCATACTTATGTGTTATGATAAATGGTCTAAGCCAATTGGGATAAAAAATGCCCCGCTTACTTATTTCCATGTTAGTTACATGCTAATTTTTCTATAAGATGAGGTCATCGATATTGAATTCTCACTCTCTTAGGTGTTTGTTATAAGCATGTTTTATTATATCTTCATAGACATGAAGATTTTTAAGTGTGGCCAAATGACTCTTGTCAAGTAGCTCAATTTGGGATAAACATTCTTGATGATAGTATCCTTTCAAGATGATATCCTTTATCAATATATGAAGTGAGGGAATTTTCACTTTGAGAGGCATGATATCCTCTACACCATAGACAAGTGAGAAAGGGGTGGCACTTGTAGGGGATCAAATGCTAGTTTGATATGCCCATAAGGAAAAAAGGAATGTGTAAATGCCAATCCCTACCAGATTCATTAACCACTTTGGTGATCATTTTATTAAGAGTTTTGTTAGATGTTTTAGCTTATGGATAGTATGGAGATGAGAGGCTTAATTAATGCCAATGGTGTCAGAAAGATTGCTTGATTTCTTATTTTAGAATGATTTTTCATTATCAGTGATGATTTTATGAGGAACACTGAGACAACATATGATATGATGATTAATGAAGTCAACAATTTTTTTGACTTTGGTTGAGATGAGGGGAATAACCTCTACCCATTTAGTGAAGCAAACTATCATAGTAATGATAGAGTGATGTCTCTATAAAGAATCAAAGTTGATTTCACCAATGAGATCTAATCCCCACTAAGAGAAGAGCTAAAAAATCCTTAGAAACTTAAAGGCCATGACTAGGAAGGTGATACAAATTGGCATGTTGTCGACACTTGACACACTTATTGACATAATCACAATAATCCTAGTTAAGGGTAGTCCAATAGTAGCCAAGGCAAAGGATGCACTTAGCAATAGCTAAACAACTAAAGTGTCCCCCACAAATCCTATCATGAGTTTTTTTTATTGAGTGAAGGATTTCGTGACTATATACACATCTAAAAAGTAGACCATCAAAGCCTCACTTGTAAAGGATTCCCCCTAGTATGATATAGTGAGAAGTAATTTTTATAATAGCATGTCTACCATTCTTATAGAGGTTATAAGGGATAATGACTAAGGTAAAATAGTCAAAACATTACTTATACCAAATATCCAATTGGATTTCGTCCACATTGCATATGGAAAAGAGGTTTGTTTTGGTATAAAAGGGTCGGTTAAGTCTATGAACGGTGACAAAGATTTTAGATTCTAAAGGTGTAGATGGGATTTAATAAGTAAGAGAAGCTATGATGTCGACTACGTTATTTGTCAAATGTGAAGTGGCTTGGATAATGTAATGATCAAATGATGTTAATAGTGTAGACATGTAAATTTGGCCACTAATGGCTTCGTATCTGACTTTAGACCAATTCTTGCCAATCATTGAATACTTAGCCCAAGAATTTCTATTAGTATCGAATTTGGCTTTATAACCTTGTATTAAATCATTTTGGCATATTAAATCAATTAAACAAGGCAAATACACACATTGAATTAATCAAAATTAAACAAATGACCAAATACCTAAAAAGAATTAATTAACTTCCACACCCTAATCAAAATCAATTATCAAATTAAATCAATTTCAAATCCTAATTGAGTTCACCCATGAGATAATAAATCAATTACTAAAAATAAAATTTAAGAGCATCTTAGAACATTATTGAACACACTCATTACCTTTGTGAGTTGTCACTTGATGAAAATATCTAAAAGAATATTCTAGGAATATGCCAAACTCAATCAAAGTTAATAAACTCAACCATGGTCAGATTGAACTCATTTCAAGGGATTTGAAACCCTATAAAATCAATCCTAGAGCTCTTCATTTAGAGAGCTCAATCAAAGTAGAGTTATAATATAGGAATAGATTCATGAAGCTAAAAGACTAGTATTATAATGTTAAAATTGAGTCAAGCCAAGCCAAGCATGGTGCCAAGAGGAGATGGAGATAGCCAAGCCCCATTGATGAAGATATTTTTATCACAATCTGAGCAAGCCAAATGAATAAATCATTTGAAGCTCTCAATGAAGGTAAAGATTTTTGTTCTTTGCATTTTAGTTGGGTTTTCAATTGTTGTTTCTTCATTAAACTCTCTTTAAGATCTAGGCTTAGAGACGTTAGTATGTTAGTGTGTTGATTTCATGGTTTTATGGACTAACACTTGATCTAACCCCATATCTTTGTATAATTTATTGATCATAAATGTCACACCTGGTAGGACTATCTTTGTGAGTGCGCAACCCATGAATTTATTTGTATTCATACTTTTATTTTTTTTGTTATTTTTGCTTTACTAGAGTAAAAATGGCCCATAAAGAATTAATAAATATTTATTTACTTAATATTTTTTTATAAATTTTTTTAGGATTATATATAAATATTTTATTGATACTCTTTGAAATTTTCAAAAAAATCTCTTTTTATTTTAGAAGTTATAACTCTGTTACTAACTGTCACTTTCTATTTTTTAAGTTTTTGGTAAAAATGGTTAGTAAAGAGATAATAAAAAAAACAATTATTCACTGTTTTGATCTAAATTTTTGTAGAGAGATGTTTCGTGGACCTATAAATAATATAAAAAAATTTCATGACAAATAGATGTATATTTTAAAATTTATGTCTAAATTAATGACTATAGGTTTTTATAATTTTTGTGTTCGGTTTTTTTATTTTTAACCTTCTAACTTGTTGTTTGCATGTTTCATAAGGTGTTTTTTTATTGAGATTTTTATTGAAATTTTTTCTAACCTTTTTCTAACCTAACATATTTGATTTTTGTATTTTTATCTTCAAGTTGACATATTTTACCCTTTAAAGTTGCTTGTCTCATTTGATAAATAAGCTTCAAGGCTAAACGAAGTTCTGATCTTTTCTTTGCAGGACCTATTTGAAGAAAACCATTTCAATCTAAATTAGTCTTTTCACACTTCATTTGGATGTATAAAACAAACTATTAATCCTTTATTTTGATGTTTTAAAAAAAATTAGGGTGTTTTATTGGTTAAGTTTTTGTGGTTTCTTTCAAAATTCACAACTTAAAGCCAAGGGGCTAAAAGAACACCACCACACATTTCATTTAGTGCTATAAAATTGAATACAATTAAAAAAATTTGCAATTTTTTTTATTATTTATTTAATTTAAACTTATTTGAGTAAATAAGAATTTGTGCGTGTATGCTCTCCCATCCATCCCCTGTAAAGAACTTTTGGGATCAAAAGTGACAAATTCTTTTTGGGTGGTTTGCAATTATTTATATTTGTGTATTCTAAAAGCAAGGGGATAGTAATGAATATAATCAAACACTTTCAATTTGGTGAAAATAAATTAACATCACTTTAATTATTTTCAAACTTACTTGTTGATTGTGTGTTTTATCAAAAAGAGATGTGCTTGTATGTTCTCCCATTTATACCCTTTAAGGAACTTTTGGGATCAAAACTGCCATCTCATCACACTTTGAGCCTAGTTCAAGGCATGGAAAGAATGTCATTTAAATCCCTCCCCAAAAAATCACAATAGTATTGGATGATCTTGAGGTGACCATAAAGTCTTTCTATTGTGTCATTTATTTCATGCATCTTGGCTTGTGAGGGGGACTTCATTACCTCCCATGAGTTTTATAAGGAAGATTTGACCTAGGGTTTCATCTCTAAAAATTGACTTCATCACCTCCACTAAGATCAGAGGTTTGAGTAGTTAAACCACTTTTTAGTGTTGGTGTTAAGCACCAGGATGTATCTGCACAACATCGCACTATACTAAGCAAATGATAGATGTAGTGGTTGCAAAAAGGGCAAGACTTTTTTACAACAAGCCAAGTAATTAAAGTGCACTTATTTTACATCATTTGGTGTGTAAGTCATGCAATTGATCCATCTAGAATGTTTACAAAATAATTAGTTTAGTGAACCCCAAATTATCGTACCCTTGATAAGAATTTGGATGATTTACTTGTATTTTATCATTATTTTGCTTAGTGTTTTGAGACTAAAACTAATGTGTTTATTTATAAACCATGTCCAAACCAATTTGTATATATGCCACTCTTTTGTCTAAAGAGGTGTTATGCTGGACATTTTACACCACACTTGTGCCTTGCAATTTTTGCTAAACATGTTTGTGTGTGTTACTTATTTGAGATGGGTACCATTATGCTATCCAAATCATTATCAAATTTTTGTCTTGGAGTCTTTGAAATAAAACATTGATCACATCATTAGAGTATGCTTACACCGTTAGGCTACTCATTTTATTTCAAGACTTGTTTACCTTTATATCAAAACCATTATTCAAAACCAGTCATGTATATCATTTGGACCTTGTTCATGCACCATCATGCTGTCCAATCTTGTCTAACTTGTTTGGTCAAATATTAGTATTCAATAGTTGAGTTCTCAATTAACCTTCCCAAGTTCAAATCTAGGCATTGATTGATTTTTCTTAGGCCTCGCTTCACAGAGGTTGATACATAGATCTTTCTCTTTTGTGTTATGTAACTTACATTAATTGACTACCCAAATTTGAAAACTATAACTTGTTTGTTCATTCATTCTATCCTCATCATTATTTGTGCCTTTATTTAGGAAAACATAGTCTTTTCTCTAGGTGTCTTTTGCCTTATGGCTTATAGAAATTGATCATGTTTATGTTTCATTATGTATGTCAGGTCTATGTCAAAGTTATTCCAACCTTGTTAGATTAAATCAAATCACATCAACCTTTATTTTAAAGTCTAGATTTTGATGTTGTTTGGACAAAAATCCTAACAGATCATGTTTGCTTGAACCTATAATTTGACTCTGTATTTGGATGAAATACTTAGCAACTCAACTTTTTCCTTTCCTAGTTTAGACCTTGTTTGGAACACTTTGGCCTAGACTTTGACATGTTGGTTTTAATTAGATACTTGACCTTTTATGCATATGACATTTAACATTAGATATTTGATGTTAAACTATTTTATGGCAAGTTTTATAAAAAAACTATTTTAGAGATACAACTCTATTTTTAAACCATGTTGGAGATACAACTCCACCCTTTTGATCAAGTTAGACCAAGTTTGAACAATTTATCATTTCGACATACTTTTTTAGAGTTTATAAAACTCTAAGCCTTTTTTTTAAGTTTTATTCATTGATGTGGATATGTCTATCTACACTTATGGTTGAGTCATGTACAATCCAAATTATGATAGAATGGCTGCACAAAATAACTTTGATTTTGATGGCTTTATTCAAGACCCCTTTGATGATAACATGGTTTGTGAGATAGAATTTTATCCACTTTTCAAAAATCAAATTAAGGACCAAAGTCAAGACCTCAACTAGGATGATATGGTTGGTGAGGAGGAATTTGGTACAGAACTATAAAATGATTATGTTGTTTTGGAGATGGATCAATACCCTCTTTACAATAATCAATATAGGTAACAAAGTCAAGGACCGACTTCCAATCCAACTCAAGACCCTAACTAGGATGATATGGTTTATGAGGAGGACTTGGATGCTTTAGCTTATGTGAGTAATCAATCTCCATGATGCCCTACCATTTCTATTCCAAGACCTTGTCCTTTAGCTTGTGCAAGTAATCAAGCTCCATAATGCCCACCCATTATCCAACCTAAAGCCATTCATCATCTAGTGACTATCATTCCCCACTTTAGAATACCCCAATCAATCCAACCAAATATCAACCAATCTAATTATGATCCCAACCAATTATTCAACCTAAACCTCATATAATAATTTAGCCTAAACCTCATCTAATCATTTAGCCTCATCCCATCATTTAGCCTAAACCCCAACCAATCTAACCAAAGCCTCAACCAATCTAATCAGTACCTAGCCAACTAAGCTAATCATTTAAGGACCAAATTGTGTTTAAAATTGGTATTTTCCAACTCATTAAAAACCAAGGCCAAGAAAACCAACCAATCCAAGATGATTTTATTGAACCAACCACTTGTGATAAGTTAACCTGTGATGAATCACTTATTGATCCTATACCAGTTGTTGAGGAATATCACTCTTGAGCTAGTATTTATTGAGTCACTTTTTAATGATTATAACTATCTTTGGGTAAATCATTACCTCAACCATATGACTATTTTTCAAGATTCTCCATTTAACAAGCCAGTCTCTGAGGAGTTGTCTCTTGACCTTTTTTCTATTCTAGAGGAGTCTCACTATGATAAACTAGTCTTTATGGAGCCCGTTATGCCATTACAAGCCGTTACTTATCCAATACCAAAAATTCAAAAAGACATCATTGTAATAGATTATCCATTAGATGAATAATCAAAGTTAGAGTCAATTTTTATTCTTGAACCATCATTTAATTTAGCATCAAAAATAGAATCAACATTAGTCTCAACATTGAATTCAGAATCCCTTGAGTCTGAATCAGATTCAGAAATAGAATATGTTCATGGTTGTTACAACATTGGTTATGCATCTTAGTAGATCAGTATGAATACATTTTTGATACTTCTATGGTTTTTGAGGATGATTAATTCAACATCAACACAAGTTCTCCTAGTATATTCTATGAAGATTGTGCTACCAAATTCCATTCTATTATTGTTTCACATACCATTACCACCAATAAATATGGCTATATTATTGACATTCTACCTCCCACAAGTGTTGATTGGGACTGATATATTCACACCTTGTTAAACTACATCCATGGTGATATATCATATGAATAAAATCAAAGAGGCCAAGACCATAATCAAACAATAGAAGAACACTTTCTTAGTGAAACCTTTTCAGAGGTGCTAAGGGTAATCAAATTCAAAACTTAGCATCTTCTAGTGAAACCTTTTTAGAGGTGTTAGGGCATAATCAAAGTCAAAATTCAATGATCCTTAGTTAAACATTATCGAAGGTGCTACAAGATAATCAAAATAACTTCATTGGTAGAAACCTCTTTGAGGCATCAATAGCTAAGCATAAAATTTATTCACTACTTAATGAAGACATTATCAAAGACCAAATAATAATAGCTTCCCATCTACAGCCTAATCAAATGGAAGCTACTCTCAGGCCTAAATAATAGAAAAATCTTATGGTCTTATCGAGAGAATATTCTAAAGTCTTCAGCCCTACCACGTCCAAAGTTATGTTAAATCTAGAATCAACAACATTGTGTGTGCCTGAACATCTCGATCTTCATTTGTTTCCCTTCCATTATCCTTCATCATCACATTTCCCAATCAAACCTACCATCCAAAATTTATTGATCTTTACCATCTATCATCACACTTTCCTTTGTAGAGGCTATAAATATACCTTGTCTCAACATTTAAAGGAAATAGACTCAATGACAGATGAAGATCACAACAACATTCTTGGTATCTAAATTTGCAACCAATTCTTGATAGAGAAGCTATTCAAACAAGGTGTGGGCTAACAATTAACATGATTGACTATTTTTATTGTATCATTTGTTGATTAAGAAGTACATCTCCACATCAACAAGAACAACAAAATCACATACCTAGGATAAATGATGAGTGTCATTTAACTCTTCATTTAATCAATCTTTTAGATTGATGTCTATCAAACTAGGGCTAGTGTCCAAAGCTATCTGCAATAAGGTTTATGGTGGTAGATGTATAAGTCAATCTTGGAGGGATTTTGATGATTCTAATCTAACTTTTACCAATGAAATATTTCTTCTACGCTAATTTCTTCACACACTTTCTAAAGAAGAGATTACTAACTAATTTAATTCTTTGCTTGAAATTAAAGCACCCTTAATCTACTTCACACTTGCTTGGAAATGTAAATCTATCTAAGTCACAATTTCATGGAAATGTAAATATATCTAAATCACACTTTCATAGGAATGTAAATTTATATCTAATTCACACTTTGCTTAAAAATATAACTTTAACTTTGCATTCACACTTGCTAGAAAAATGAAATACTATTGAAATGTAAATCTAGAATTTACTATTTTATGAATGACTAAGACATTCAATGATTGAAGGTACTTTGATTATCTAATAATGAAGAATTAATTTAATATAAATATAAATACCATATAAAAATTCCTAATTCCAAGGAGAGTGGGACCTTGCTCTTCTTAGATTCAGTAATGAAATCTACTCAGTACTAAAAATTGAAATAATTATGTATTAACTCATAAAAGCTAAAATAATTAAAATATTCTTGGAGCTCAAAATATATCTATATTCATTCTTATATTGATGAAAATGTACATATTTATACTCATTCCTTAGACTAAAGATAGTATGCTGAAAAATAGAACTACTATCAATTTCTTACTCCCCAAAGGTAAGAGATTCAGATTGATTATAATCTTAGAGAATCCAACTATTATCAAAAAATAGTTATACTATCCCTATAATAGTTTTAAGGTCCAAATATATACAAAAGATATCAAGATTGAATCCTTCAAAATAGGAGGCAAATATTTCATTGATGTGATTCCAGCTATAGCCATCCTTCTTTTCTACAACTCCCATATCTCCCAAATCTTGGATCTACAAAGTCTATAGAAATAGACCTGTAGAGTCCATAGATTTCAAACTAGTAGAGTCCATAGATTTTGGACTGGTAGAGTCCATATATCTTAGACTAGTAGAGTCTATAGAAGTAGTTCTACAGAGTTCGTAGCTTTAAGAAACTGAGGTCAAAACTAGAACTTCTCCAAAATGTTATTTTTGTCATCCTTCCTATGTATTCTTCAAAACCAAAACACTAATACATGCTACTTGTTAAGTATAAATGACAAAATGGTAACTCAACCTTTGGTTTGACTTAAATGAGATAAAGAAGCTATTTTCCATGCAATATTTAGCTAAAGGTCTATGGTTTGTATAATATTATATCCTTAGAGAGATGAAATGAAGGAAATTCCATGTCAATAATGAGCCATATTTGAGCTCATCGTCTCTCCCAGACTTTACCTTTTGCAAGTCCTATTACAAACGTTCATCTAGCTTTATTGGTTCTTAGCATGTTTTCCATGCCCTTGCTGAGATCATATTCATTAAATTCATCTTTGATATATTGATATGTATTTCTTGTAAATCCTTTACATGTTTGAACCATTATTTTCATATGTTAAGCTCTTTATCAGATTATATTTCCCAATTCTACCATCCAGGAGCTGGTATAATAAATAATGGAGGTTTATACCTCATTCCAATCCATGTTTTCTCTCCTATAGAGATTATTACTTATATAATTTCTTTAATAATTGCTTTAACTCTTCTTCTGCTCCACCTCATATTTTTAGGAGACATAACTTCTCATCTTTTAAGACATACCGATAAGTGGTCCCATCTTTTCACACTAGCAGCAACAACTGAATCAAAGCTTTGTCTTAAAATAGGTCAAATGAAATAATACAATTATACAAAGATTTTAAATAGTGGTTTTTGATGGCATTATTTAAAAAAGCTCTCTTTAAATTGTGGTCAATCAATCTCAGAATGAAGAAGGCTAGTCTGATACATAACCTTGTAATTTTAGTATGATCTATATATTCTTCAAATCTATTTTTCCATGACAAATAATTCTTGAAAGTGGAATAAAGTGCTCTCAATTGAAATTATCCTTCATGTAAATTTATCAAGAATTTATTATGTTCATGATCTCCTATTATCAATTCATGTAGATAAAATTTACAAAGGAGATCCTGAGTATCAGGCCTAAAACTATAGAATATTTCCAAAAATGTAGATGGATCTAGAATTTTATAAGGAAGATGGTAGGATATCCTAATAATTTTCCATTTATAGAATTATCAAATAGGAATAGGCTATATGTAGGAGATGGAATTTTACAAGCCAAAAAAATCTCTTCTAATTTGTAAGCATTCTGCAAGTCTTCCTCCAAAGTCTAAGTTTTAGTTTCTAATATTTATTTTTTATTATCTAATTTCTTATTAGTAATGATTAAAACTTCATTCTTCTATTTTATTGATTGATATTCCTCTTGAGCTTGATGTAACATTTCTAATGAAGAAATATATAGATAACTGGTCTGACATTCTTGATTAGCAAATGTTTTCAGAGAAGAGGTAGACTAACTATCCTTAACATAAAATGTCTAAGAAGAATTCAACAATTTCTATTTTAACTTTCTATTTTATTTTTCAAGGATCCTTATATATGTCTATGAATTGACTTGTTCCTCCTCTTTTTGTTCTATTATTTCTTCCCATTTATTAAATTTCAAATCAAAATTCAAAGATGTTATTTCTAATTTTTGTACTAACATAGAGTTGAATTGATCCTTAATCTATAGTTGGCTAAGTAGATTTGCAATAGATGTTGATTGTTATTGAATCAACTTTTGGGATTTAGAAATTTCCATGGTTAGTTGCATGACAAGATCCTTGGGATTAGATGGTTCTCCTTCTTCAAATGTATATATATCTTGACCTTTGTCTAATAGAGCTTCAATTTGATCATTTTGTTCTCTTATTGAATTACTTTGTTCAGACTCTAGTTCCCTTATTGGAGAGCTTTCTAATTCCTTCAATGTTTGCATGAAAGGGATTTCAACATGTTCTTCCACATGAGCTATTTTAGGAGCCTTTTTTTCTTCAATATTCTTTTTTTCTAAAGGTTGAGATAGTTATTTAGGACTATCCAAAGTATTCACTGCTTCTTTTTCATCTTCATCCAAAAGAATCAGCTTCCTTCTCCTTTTCTTAGTTCTTTGGGATACACTTGACTATTATTCTACTATAGAATTCAAACCCTTAGCCTTCTTAGGTCCTGCTGAGGTAACAACTTGTCTTTTTAATTTTCTTCTTCGTGAGTAGAGGACTAGTTGCTCAACAAGTTCTTGAGGTTCTTGTGGAGGCTCTAAAATAGTGAGGGTTTGAGTATCTTGAGATCTTGTAACCCTTATTGAAGAGACAGGATTTTCCTTTACAACTGTAGGTTATTTTTTCTTTTTCCTTGAGCTCATTTTTTTGGTAGGTGTAGCAGATATAAGAGATTGTCTTTGTGACTGAATTGAACCTGATGTTCTAGCTACTTCTTATTTAGGTAGGGCTGAAATTCATCTAGTGATCCTATTTTCCCATACTTCTCAGACCTCTTTTCCCTTTTGTAGGAAATGATGTTGAGTAACAAGGTGAATGAGCCCATGATGTCTGAGGGAAGCATTAGGGGTTATGGTCATCACCTAGAGGTGACCATACAAGAAATATGGAAGGTTAATTTTGCACTGAGGGTTTTGTCTTCCATGTTTAAAATGTATCAATATTTCCATGGCTTCTCCTCCCAAAAGACTGCATTGCCATTCATAGGTGATATACTTGATTACCCATAATACCACAGACTACCATGGCTTTAGAAGTAAATCCCTATGGATCCCATTAGCTTTCCAATTTGAATTAATCAAACATGCAGCTTGAGTCCATTTATTGCATTAAATTGAGCAATTAGGTCATTAAATGGAATTTTTCATATTATTTTTAATCTTTCATCTGGGATTTCTATGATTTCAATAATAACCTAATTGAACATTGTAATAACTACTCCTTTAATAATAGAAAAATTAGGAGTAAGGTTTTTCACAAATTCACTTACTAATGGTTCATAGAAGCCCTAAAAGTTTTGGATGAATGGTAGCTAGCTATTTGCCTCAAATATTACAATATAAGCCCTATCATTGAGGAATTTGGTTGCCTTTTTCAGTTCTGACCTTGGCTTTTGCCCCATTCTTTCCTAAATTTATAAATGTCAACCAAATTTCCAATGATTGTGAAGAATTTTGCCAAATTTAAACTAAGGTTTGTACTTATTTTCCTTTAGAATTTATAGAGGATAGTATCTAGTACACTTCATAAAGACTTGTAACTTATGCGAGCATGCTATGTGTGTGAGTTTTAATTTTCTATGAGCTGGTGGTAGTTGCAATCATTATTTTACATGAATTTTGGTTTCTCTTGATGTCTATGGAGTGGGACTACTAATTATTGAGGTGACTTGAACATTGACATGACCAGTTGAATGATGGCATGGCATAGTGGTAGTTTTATTACTCACATGAAGGGGATAGTTATTGCTTCCACCACCATAGGTTTTTGCCATATTTGATCAATAATGATTAGAGACCTTTTTTATTTTTAGGCTTGTTATAGGATGATGTCTTCATAATGATAATGATGCAATTGATTGCATTAGATATATTTATCCATTATGACATGTGTTCTTTTATCTCTTTCTTTTGCATGCTATGAATATTCTTTTTTTTAGAGAATAAATGATTATCTAGTTGTATTTTTTTCATCTCCATAGGAGTAACCTTATTTAAATCAAAATACTTCTAGTCCACTAAAACATGAATAAATAAAACTTATAACTCACTTAGTTGTACCTCAGATCTTGTTTGTCTTATGTCATTTATCCTATACAAGAAAATTTGCATGAATTAGTTAGCATTTTTTAAGGATCAATTCAAAGATTTATTGTATGTGGAGTTCAATCATGATCTCCATGATCAATTTTTTTTAGTTTTTTTATTTTTTGCCCCTTGACCAGCCATTACTAGTTGTGTAGTCAAAGCCCTTTTTAGCAATGCATACCCAGCTAGCAAGCTAGTTTTTCAGCTATGTATTGTTAATAGCATCCCCGAAAGGATTTTCACTATTGAATTTATTTTATTTATTTTTGACCTTAGAGAGTAATCATTTAAATAATAGGTTCCCTGGAGGAAACTGATTCCTCCAAGAAATCTATTTCATTTTTCATTTTCTATACAAATTCATCTTTATTGAGAGGTTTCTGATAAAGTTTCAGTTTATGCCCATTGACCATAAGAGTCCTTCTACTTTCATCAATGGACATCAACTTGACATGACCATTTTCAAAGACTTCCTATATTTGATATGGTTCTAACCACCTTGTTTTTTGTTTAACTTTGAATTGTTGAAATTTTTAATCAAACAATGATTCCCAGTTTCCTTTCTAAAACTATCATTATTTAATGTGTGAGTTATGCCAAATTTTCCTCTAATTTTGCACCAATTCAGTCTTCTATATTGCTTTAATTCTCATTTCATCAAGTTTATTAAGTTGTATGAGTCTCTCCTTTTGTACTTTTTCTAATTTAATTCCCACTTTTAATGTTGTTTTCAATGTTTGTAATTTAAATTCAATAGATAATAAGGGTCTCTTACCATAAACTAGCTCATAACGAGAAATACTAGTAGTTGTTTTCAAGGTGGTATTATAGGCCCAAACTACTTTTGGTACTTTATCTATCCAATGTTTTCTATTAGTACTAACAATCCTGGTCAAAATGGTTTACAATTCTCTGTTGGTGACTTCAACTTGTCCATTAGCTTATGGGTGTATGGAGAAGACTTCATGTGCTGCACTTGATATACTTTCATGAAGTACTTTATCATGTTTGATATGAATTGGGGTCTTTGATATGAGATGATCTCCCTTGAAGCACCAAATCTCTACATAATTTTAAAATATAGGAAGTTTGTTATAGCTTCTTCTCGAGCATGTGTTAAAACTTCAACTTCTGCTCATTTGGTAACATAGTATGTGTAGACTAATAGATATTCCTTTCCTTTGGATGGGGGATCCACAGGTCTTATAAATTCAATTCCCCATTTATAAAATAGTTCTAAAACCAAATGAGGATGGAGAGGCATCTTAGCTGAAAGAGTGGGTTGTCCCATTCTTTGACATGCATCACATTATTTGACATATCTTTTTACTTATCTGTGAAGGAAAGGCTAGTAGTAGCCTACTCCTAAGATTTTTTGTAAAGTCCTCTGAGTTGATTAATGTCCTCCTCCTAGTCCATCATGATAATCTATGATGATATCATAGGCTTCATTATTGGTTACACATATAAAATACATGATCAAGTCTGAATTTAAATAATATTCCATTAATCCATTTAAAAGAAGAACTTTCTTTGATTAAACATTTTCTTTGGTTTCTTGAAAAATATAGAGGAAATTTCCTTGTAGCAAGGAAATTAGCTATATCAGTAAACCATGGACATTCTTCTAAAATAGAAAATAATTTTTCATCTAGAAAATCATCTTCCATTGGTTCTTCATCACCTATAGTGTCAAGTCTAGACAAGAAATCAGCAACCACATTAAATTTTCTTGGTTTATCTATAATAGTTATACCAAATTTCTATAAAAATAACAACCATCTAATAATCCTTCCTCCCATTATTAGTTTATTGGTAAGGTATCTAATAGCTAAATGGTATGTATAGATAAACACCTTGTAGCCTATTATATATTGTCTAAATTTATTTATTGCATAGACTACAGTAAGAAATTCTTTTCAATTATGGTGTAATTTCTTTCAGCAGGTGTCATATTTTTGTTGATATAATAGATAGCATACATATGATCATTCTCATCTTTTTGTCCCAAGACTACACCCATTCTTGTGTTGGAAGCATATATATATATATATATATATATATATATATATATATATATATATATATATATATATATATATATATATATATATATATATATGAAAAGGTTGTGTCTAATCTGGTCTTCTTAATATTGGGATATTACTAAGCTTGGTTTTGATTATTTTAAAAGCTTGTTGGTAATCAACACTCCATACAAAATCATTGTCTTTTGTGAGCAAAGCAAACATATGAGCAGCTATTTTACTAAAGTTTTCTATAAAGTGTCTATAATATCCACCATGTATTAAGAAAATTTTAACCTCTATCTATGTATGTGGAATGGGTAGGTTGGAGATTATCTCAACTTTTTTGGGATCTACCTAAATGCCTCTTACAAAAATGTGATGTCCTAGCACTATTCCTTGATCCATCATCAACAAGAATTTTTCATGACTTAATGACAATTAAATTTCCTCACATATTGTCAAAAATATTTCTAAATTAATAAGGACTTCTTCATAGGTTTCTCCATGGATAGTGAAATCATCCATGTAAACCTTCACATAGTCATTAGTGAGGTCAAAAAATATTGCTAGGACTACTCTTTAAAAGGTTGCAGGAGCATTGCAAAGTCCAAATGGAAGTTCTTGATAGGCAAAGGTTCCCCAAGGATAGGTGAATGTGGTTTCATCTTGATCTTTGACTACTGTCATTATTTGGTTGTATCCACTAAACCCATCTAGAAAACATAAATATTTGTTCCCTGCCAAATTATCCAGAACTTGGTCAATGAAAGGCAATGGAAAATAATCTCTTAAAGTGGCTTTGTTAAATTTTATATAATCTACACATACACACCATTTCCCATTATTTTTAGGTACAGTTACCAATGGTGAAACCCACTAGCTATCTAAAATGGGGTAAATAAATCCTACATCCAATGATTTTTTAATTTCTATTTTGACTATCTTTTAATGTTAGATTTATTCTTATTTATGGTTATCTTGCTAATTTTATTGATTTTGTGTAGATATTATGTGTACATATACTTGGGTGAATTCCATTCATATCAGAGTAATCCGAAGTAAAAGCTTTGGTGTGTCTTTTTAAGACTTCAAAAAGTTGATCCTCTTTGTCAATTGTCAACCAACTATTAATGTTCAAGACTTTTCCTGGTAACACCATGAAAGGTTTAGTACCTAGATGATTAGGTTCCACTTGCTTAAATTCACTCATTAATTAATTCAAAGGACATGGGTAAGGAATTATCATATGGAATGTAGTTACATTTTCAACAAATCCTTTTCCAAAAGAAATAGCTCTTGTTAACGGGTAATGGAATGCACTCAAGAAATGGGTCTATTTTGTTTCTACCAAATTCCAAATATTTGCCTGAATCAGTCTATGATCATATGATGAAAACAAATAGAAAGGTTAAGATAATATGTCCTAGAAAAGTCTGTAGAGTCTATAGATTCTAGACTAGTTGAGTTCATAGGGTCTGGACTAGTAGAGTCTATAGATTCTGGACTAGTAGAGTCTATAGATTCTAGACTGACAGAGATTTATACTAAATGGTCATGTTATTCATAACCTTATATTACCTCTTCATTCAATTCTTCTAGATGATCTTTAATTATAATTGTAGGCAAAGATGAAAATTCATTTCTTATATTGTCTAGCTTATCCACCCAAAGTTTTTTTATGTGGTTGACTGATGGTTTTGTAGGAGGGTACAAAGAAATATTTTTGGATTTTAAACCATTAGAAATGGTCATGTCGCTTGACCTAAAATCAATTAGTGTTGTCATAGTAGCTAACCATGGTCTTCTTAGGATTAGGGGATATCTTAAATTCTTGGTTTTGGGCTACAACATCATAAAGTCAACTGGATACTCCCATGATTGAATAAGTATTGCAACATTATCTATATTTATTTTTGGTTTAGCCATAGATTGATCTACCATTTGAAATATGGTAGTGGTAGGTTACATCCCCATTAAGGATAGTGTTTGGAGAGTATCAGTTGTCATGATGTTGATTTCTTCTGCTAAATCCACTAAAACATTTGGAATTTCCTTTCCTCCTATTATGACTATTATGATAGGACTACTTGGGTCTACATATTTGGGTATTAATACTTTTCCTTCTAACAAATCAACAAGCTTATCATCAATATGTATGGTTTTTGGAAACTATTTCTTTCTTCTAGGTGTCTTGACACACAAATTCTTGATGATTTTGTTCAATTCAAGAATGTCCCGAATAGCTTGTAACAAAGGTTCTTCAGTGTTGATATTTTACAATTCATGGATAAAGTCTAATTCTTGTTTGATTTTATCTTCCTTCAATCTTTTAGGAAAAGAAACTGCTGGCATAATGGTGTTTTCCTTACATTTTTTATAATTTTCATTGATTTCCATTTCCTTATTGTTTGATTGAGATTTTTGTTTCTTCATTTCTATTTGGTATTTTAGAAATGAGAATTGGTGGTTCCTTTATAGTTTTCCTTGATATTAACTAAATACCAGAGCAGTCAATTGCCCCTACATTCATTGTGTCATCTTGTTCACTAACATAAATTGGTGGTGGTTACTTAATCTATGGATTGGTTATTGGTTGTGCCAGCATCAGTGGATGATTAACTTATTTTGGATGTTGGATAATAGGGGGTGGCATTATAGTTTGTTTTTATATTGGTCTTTTTGGTTGATTGTATTGTGGATTAGGATTCCATTGTGGGTTCCATTATATATGTGGCTGTTGTTGGGGAACCCATGACTTTTGTGGCATCATCCATGGTTGAGGTGGTATCATCCATTATTGAGGTGGTATCTATTCCCATCCTTGCCATGGCATTTGAGCTGATGGCATCTCTATTTGTTCCCATATGGATGGAGGCATTAGAACATTCCATGATGATGTCTAAGAGTAACCTAGATTT
The DNA here is from genome assembly GCA_037957365.1 of Torreya grandis. Lineage (NCBI taxonomy): Eukaryota > Viridiplantae > Streptophyta > Pinopsida > Cupressales > Taxaceae > Torreya > Torreya grandis. The sequence goes on along the minus strand of JARHVA010010324.1, from coordinate 124,136 downwards.
ATGGAAGTAAAATGTCCTTGGTGTTGGTTTTATGGAAAGAATATTGACTTCTGAATATATTTTAGCTCTTCACTAGGTTAAACATTTGATTTCATCTAACTTTTCAAAGTGGGCAGATAAGTACAATGGTCTGTGTCATGATCTTTTCCTTCACAAATTCTATAAGATGAAATGTTTATTTTATCTAAAGGACAGTCTCTAAGGGCATGTTTCAATGTACACTTCAGATAGTATATTACCAATGGTTCTATTGTATTGGATTTAGCCTAAAGGCCATCCAATGTAGTATTGAATGTGACCAAAATGTTTGTCTTCAGATTAGCAAATTCTTCCATCAATTTACCCATTTCATTGGATTTTTATAGTCTTATTCTCCTAATCCCTAGTTTTATCTTCGAGTAGTTAAAATAGAGTTCTAAAAACTAATGAAAGGCCAGCATATTTATGTCTCCTCCTCCCATTAGATTTAATGCATCTTTGTTTTCTTCATCTAATCTTTTGAGGAAAACAAGTTTTAGGACTTCCTTAGTGAGTGGGTAACTACTCCATTTATGAACAAATGTAAATCTATCTAGATAGTCTTCCAAGGATTCATCATCATTTTGTTTGACTTTAAAAAAATACTCCTTTCTTTCCCATACCCTGAAATAATCTTGAAACTTATTTAAAAATGTAGTTTCCATTTTGTCCCATGTGTGAATGGAGTTACACAGTAGGCCCATGAACCATCTCATGACTGCATCTTTGAGAGTAGATGGGAACAGTTTGAGTTTCTGATTGTTTGTTGTATAATCATAAGTTTTATAAAGTACTTTAAACTCAACTATAAATTGATCAAGGTCTTATATAGATCTTCCCCAAAAATTTGGAAAATTAGCATGAGAAATATTTTTCATGGAAGTTTGATCATTAGGTTATTGAAACAATGGGAAAGGAAAAAGTCCTCCTTCATACCGTAACTTGTTGGTTTTGTTGATCCACCATGTCTTCTTCTTTGGATGGTTCTTCAAAGTTGGGATTGGCTTCCCAAAGGATGTTTGTATGACTGGTAGTAGGTTGATCAAATTCTTCAAAACTTTCTTCATCTATAATGCGTTCAAATTCTTCCTTTATATCTTTTGCAGCCTCTAGATAGTCTTTTCTTATGAGTGAGTCTGGGTGAATTCTTCCTATAGGACTTGACTGTGGCAATGTTCTAGTTCCAAATAGGATTTTAGGAGAATCTTGAAGATGTGATTCAATAGCTTGTTCAAGACTCTTGGCTAGAGATGGTGAATGACTTCTCTCTCTATGTTCAGAAGGACTTTCAACAAAGGATGCTGAAGGACTTTTTGTTGTTTTTAGAGGGAATCTAGGAACAAATCATCCTTTTGAAACTCTAGGTCAAAACATAAATTGATTGCTCTTTGTTTGAATTTTATTTGTTTAATGTTTTTTTTACTATATATCAATAAATTTTACCTTACTAACACCTAAGAATAGTCCCCGATAATGGCACCAAAAATGATGAATGTTGTTTAACTCTTCATTTAATCAATCTTTCATATTGATGTCTATCAAACCAGCATTGGTGTCCAAATCTATCTGTAGTAAGGTTTATGGTGGTAGATCTATAAGTTAGTCTTGGGTAGATTTTGATGATTCTAATCTAACTTTTACTAATGAAATAACTCTTCTAAGCTAATTACTTCACACACTTGCTGAAAGAAAATATTACTAACTAATTCAATTCTTTGCTTGAAATTAAATCACCCTTAATCCACTTCACACTTGCTTGGAAATGTAAATATATCTAAGTCACACTTGCATGGAAATGTAAATATATCTAAGTCATACTTGCATGGAAATGTAAATTTATATCTAATTCACACTTTGCTTAAAAATATAAGTTTAACTCTTCACTCACACTTGCTAGAAAAATGAAATACTATTGAATTGTAAACCTATAATTTACTATTTTATGAATGACTAAGACATGCAATGATTGAAGATACTTTGATTATCTAATAATAGATAATTAATTTAACATAAATATAAATACCGTAAAAAAATTATTGGATCCAAGGAGAGTGGGCCCTTGCTCTTCTTAGAGTTAGGAATGAAATCTACTCAGTATTGAAAACTAGAATAATTCTACGTTAACTCATGAAAGCTAGAAAATTTACAATATTCTTAGAGCTTAAAATATATCTATATTCATTATTATATTTACTCTACATGAAAATGTACATATTTATACTCATTCCCCAGACTAAAGATAGTGTGCTGAAAAATAGAACTACTAGTCAATTTGTTGCTCCCCAACGATAGGAGATTCAGATTGATTATAATCCTAAAGATTCCAAATATTATCACAAAATAGTTATATTATCCCTATAATAGTTTTAAGGTCCAAATATATAAAAAAATATATCAAGATTGAATCCTTCAAAATAGGAAATAAATATTTTGTTGATGTGATTCTAGCTGTAGCCATCCTTCTTTCCTACAACTCCCATATCTCCCAAATCTCAGATCTTCAAAGTCCATAGAAATAAACCTACAGAGTCCATATATTTTGGACTAGCAGAGTCTATAGATTATAGACTGGAAGAGTCTATAGATTTTGGACTGGTAGATTCCATGGATCCTAGACTGGTAGAGTCTGTAGAAGTAGTTCTATAGATTTTGTAGCTTCAAGAAATTGAGGTCAAAACTGGAACTTCTCCAAAATGCTAAATCTACCATCCTTCCTATGTATTCTTCAAAACCAAAACACTAAAATATGATACTTGTTAATTATAAATGATGAAATGGTAACTCAACCTTTGGTTTGACATAAATGAGATAAAGTAGCTATTTTTCATGCAATAGTTAGCTAAAAGTCTATGATTTGCATAATATTATATCTTTAGAGAGATGAAATGAAAGAAATTTCTTGTCAATAATGAGCCATATTTTGGATTCATCAACAAACATATCATTTACCAACAATCACCTAGGATAAAAACATATACCATACCATTTCAACTTGTCATTCTTTTTGCCATTGTCACTTACCCATCTATTCACCCATCTCTTAGGGGAAACCCTCTTACCATTGTATTCAATCTATCAAACAATTATTATCCTAATAAGTTATTATTATATCATATCCCATCCAACCATTCCATTCCTACTTGACCAAACATGTTTTGAATCCTATCAACCTAGCTCATTTGACCTTAGTTCATCCATTGGTTTCACATTTTTAGCATACATAATCAAATCCATTTTAATAGTTATTTCAAGCATTTTAGATAGAGGTAGTATTTTGGAGTAGTATGAATAAAATTTTGGTAGTTGCATCCTTTGTTTCTTCTTCCCTTCCTATCAAGTTTGTTTATAGGAGCCTGATTATATCACCTATTAGGGTAAATCTATGTTCACCGGTCTTGATACTAATTATATCGTATGTTGGGGAAAATTGGTATCATTGATCTATAAATTGTATTATAGTTATAACCACCTATGAGAAAACTAGGGACAACATTTGTTTGCCTTGACATATCACCTAGCCATTCATATGTCATACTATGCCATCATACCAATAGTGCCTATTTTGTTTGAATTGGCTACTACACTAGTCAAATTCCTCCACTGTGAGGTGAACTACTATGAAATAAAACCATTTTGGGACTATGTGGATCATGTTTGGTTCATATTAAGGTTAGCTCAGTCCCCCTCTAACCATACTCTCACTATTTTGTGAGCAATTTATCACGCTCTCACCATTTTACAAGCATCATTTCAAGTTATAACACTCTCACCATTTTACGAGCTTGGACCATTTTAGTGTCTCATCATTCTTGATTGAGTTGAGATGCTTCAAAAATTCTAAAAACATTTGAAAATCATTTAGAAAAACTAAAAACATTGACCACTTCTTTACCTTAAAGATTTTAGGAACCCTCACTAAGTCATAAACAAACCACTTGTTCTTTAGTTTTCCTATCCTTTTTGGCCTTTTATCCTATGATATCCCCATTTTGTGAGTTCATCCCTATTCTTATATCACATCCATCATGTCTTCTATCAATCATCATTTTCTTTTCATTTCTTGGGAGAACTACATTTAGCCTAAAGTTTCATTGGATCATCATATCTATGGAACTATGTAGGTAGCATCCACTTGCCTAGCGCATATGGAGATAGATAAACCACCCCCTTCCTTTTTTCCTATTCCCCCATCTTGTTTATTTGTTCAGTTTCCACCTAGTTTCTAGGGGAAATATTTATCATGTTATTTATACTAACATAAGGACTAACACTTGTTTATTTCTTTATTTGTCTTGCTTGTTTCTTTGTTTGTATGTTTTGTTTGTTTATTTATGTTCTTGTTTGTTATCCTTTAGCACTGTAGCCTTAACTCAGTCTATGTGTGTTCATTGGGTGATTCTTTACACATTATTTTTGAATCTATATATATTCTAACGTCTACATTGTCATCATGGTTTTTATCATTGGTGTAATTATTTTTCATTGACTATTGGATATTGAGAGTCAGTCCTTATGAATATTTTGGCCAAGCCCCCATGGTGTTCTATCGTAAGGCCTTCCACCAAATGCTACAAAAAAAATCAGCTTTAAGAGGTCTATAATATCAATGCAGCATCACCATCTCCTTGGCACCAACATCAGCAACAATCCCAATCATATCCAAAATAGAGTAATTAAGTAACAAAAAAATTTCAACCTTTATTAGTTCAGATGAGCATCTCCCTACTAGTAGGTTGTCCTAATTCATCTTTATCATCTATATCAACTTATCAATCATCAACCATTAATCATGTTTTTCATAGTTGAGGTATACTACATCAACATTGTATACCATCCCACATGCATTCTCAATGATTATATCACCTATTGGGGTAAATCATTGTGTTATCACTAATTTTCTTTTCTTATTTATCTATCCTAACTGGGGCAGATCCATCTTGTCAATTATTAATTACTTGCTGGGGTAAATCATTATATTATCATACCATGTTGCCATTATCAGGGTACAATGCTTATAACCACCTTTGGGCAAACCATTATACACTATCCCACTTGCATTTCTTAGGTATTTTTCTCAAATTTGGGTAAATAATTATGTTTTCACCCCATCATCTTCATTTGTTTGGTCCCCTTGTTTTTCTTCTTTCTTTTGAGGGACCATTTGCTGACCCACTTGCCAACCATTCCTTTGAGGGGTCAGCTATAGTTTAATTATTACCATTGCAGTTGTAAGCATAAAGAACCATTTTATTCTTTTAAAATATGTTACTGTGCTTAAATCTTGAAACATCTTCACAAATAGGGTCAAACTATAAACATGTAAATTTAGCCACCAATGGCTTCATATCTGACTTTAGACCAATTCTTACTGATCATTGAATACCTAGCCCAAAAATTTCTATTAGTCTCAAATTTGGATTTATAACTTTACATTAAATTAATTTAGCCTATTAAATCAATTAAACAAGGCAAATACACACATTGAAATAATCAAAATCAAACAAATGACCAAATGCCTAAAAAGAATTAATTAACTTGCACACCCTAATTAAAATCAATTAGCAATTTAAATCAATTTCAAATCCTAATTGAGTTCACCCGTGAGCTAATAAATTAATTACTAAAAAAAATTCAAGAGCATCTTAGAACATTTTAGAACACACTCATTACCTTTATGAGTTGTCACTTGATGAAAATATCTAAAAGAATATTCTAAGAATATGTCAAACTCAACCAAAGTTAATAAACTCAACCATGGTCAGATTGAACCCAATCTAAGGGATTTAAAATCCTATAAAAGCAAGCCTAGATCTCTTCATTTATAGATCTCAATAAAAGTAGAGTTATAATGCAAGAATAGATTCGTGAAGCTAAAATCCTAGTGTTATAATGTTGAAATTGAGACAAGCCAAGCCAAGCATGGTGACAAGAGGATATGGAGATAGCCAAGCCCTATTGATGAAGATCTTTAGAGCACAATCTGAGCAAGCCAAATAAAGAAATCATTTAGAGCTCTTAAAGAAGGTAAAGATTGTTGTTATTTGCATTTTAGTTGGGTTTTCAATTTTTGTTTTTTCAATAAGCTCCCCCTAAGATCTATGCTTAGAGATGTTAGTATGTTAGTGTGTTGATTTCATTGTTTTATGGACTAACACTTGATCTAACCTCCTCTCTTTATCAAATTCCTTGATCACAAATATTACATCTACCATTTTTTTGTATTTTTAGAGAACATCATTTTTACATAGGTAGGAACCATTTATTTGGTTGAACACAAGTTGTGAGTCACCAAAAATGTTGATTGATTTTACTCCCAAGGACAAAGTTGTTTAGAGATTTAAAACTAGGTCCTCATATTCAACCATGTTATAGGTGTAATCAAAGTCAAGTTTGAAAGAAAAGCAAAAATAATTACCTTCCTAAGGTATAAGGATAATTCTAACATGCCCACCTTATTGACATTTTGATCCATCAAATAACAGGTCATTTTATAAGCATTATCTTCTTGAAAGAGAGTTGTGATGAACTCATCGATAAACTCAAGGTTATAAGGTTGGTTTTCAGTTAAAGGGGCTTTAACCAATTGATCATCAATGATTTTCCCTTTGATTAATTTTTGTTGAAAGAAATCAAGATTGAACTTAAGTAAAATCATGAGCCATCTATCCATACGTTGATTTTGACATGGCTTAGAATGCATGTACTCGAGGGGGCCAGTGTTTTTAATTATAAAGTTTTTGTGGTTGATGATGTAATGATGGAGTTTAAAATCCATGAATACCAAAGCAAGGCATAACTTCTTAGTATGGGTATAACGAGTCTCATAATCTACAAGTGTTTGACTTATATAGTATACTACCTGCTCCTTATGTTTATCATCATGATGTGCAAGCATAACACCTAAGTAATGGTTTGTGGCAGAGGTGTAGAGATAGAAGGGTTGGTTCTCTTTTAGATGGATAAGGGAATATGGAGAAATAAGGTATCCTTTGAGTGATTCAAATGCCTTTTGATAGTCTTCATTCCAATTAAATGATATGTCCTTCTTAAGGAGGTGATGAAAGTGCTGAAATCTATCAGATAATTGAGAGATGAAACGATGAATGGATTGAAGCTTCCCCTAAAAATTATTGAGTTTTTTTAAGTTAGTTGGAGGAGGCATGTCTAATATTGATTTGAATTTCATGGGATCAACTTCTATTCCACAAAGAGAAATGATAAAGCTCCTTCTACTGACTCATTGTTAACCAATAGGCCAGTTGCTGGGTTAAACTATGAGCCAATCTGAGCCATCCTATCAGCCTCAGAGTTTTGACTTCTAGGGATTATCTCAATATTGAAGGCTTCGAAATCTTCTATCAAATCCCAAATCCTATGCCTGTAGGATCTCATTCTCACATTCTTGGCTGCTGCCTTTTCTCGTATTTGCTTCACTACTAGTTCTGAATCTCCTTTTACTTTTAGGTTCTTTATTCCCTTTTTCTTGGCTAACAGGAGCCCATGTACTAAAGATTCATATTATGCATCATTATTAGTGCAAGCAAATTGGAATCTGATAGCCCTAAATTTTTTATCACCATTTGTAGCAATAAGACAAATCCCTGCTCCAGCACCATGTTTACTTCTAGCCCCATCAAAATTCAAAGTCCAGAGCTCTAAATCTTGAGCAGTAGGTGCTTCTTCTCTTATAACATTTGGGATCACCTGATCCTCATCAAAAATGACATACGTGCCCAAGCCAGTAGAGTCATAGTTCCCATACGGGTCACTATGCATCATAGCCAACAACTGGCTGTTTTCTTCTTCTTGATCATGCTCAGTCCAATCTCCTAGTTCTTCAACAAAAATCCTTTCTTCTTTATTCAACATGGCATGATTTGCTTCTAATCTTGTTGTTGGTTCATTAGTGATATGGTCTTCGGACAGTGGTTCAGATAGAATTTTCATCTTTGAACCGTATCTAGTTCTCAGGATGAGGTGAGACCAGTCAAGAGACATTTACCCTCCTATTTTTGCTCTAAAGTCTCTAGATAAACATAAACCAAAGACAGGAGGAATATCTATGACAACTATATCTTGGTTGACAATTATGTTGGGACATGTGTATAACTGCAAGGGGAGTTATTTAATTCTCCCTATGGTTTGCACTGTTTTGCCATCTAGCTGCATTACTCCTTTTGCAAGGGGTTCATAATTTATTTTCAAAGCATCAGCTATTTGTTTGGGCATCAAGGTTGTGCTAGCTCCTAAATATATCAATGCATTATGCAGGAGTTTATTTCCAACTATCAGATTCAAATAGAAAGGCTCTAGCTTGGATTTACTTACTTGTGCTGTATTGTTCACAAAGGCTGTTGTCGTTGGAGGAACTGTATCTTTGAGCTTTTCCTTTCCAGCAAGTCCTTCCTTGGTAACAACACTTTTGGGCACTGCTTGCCCTTGCAGAGCTTCTTGCAGTAGTGTCTTTTGTTCAGGGATAGCCAAAATATCCCATATAGACACTTGTGCCAGAGTCTTCTTTAATTGGTCCACTATATTGATTGGTCCCAAAGACTGAGTTTTTTGGTAATAAGGATACCTCATTTTTTCTTGAATCTAGACAGGGATCCCTTGATCTTGTACCCGTTGAGGCACTTCTTGTCTAATGACAGTGTTCCTTTGCCCTTGAGATGGAAGATTATTCTTGACTTGACCACTTACAACCTCAGGCTATTCCACCATCCTCCTCTTTGATCTGATGTAATAATTAGATTGCACAACTGGCCTCTAGGAGGTAGATGCTTCGTTCAAGAAAATTACTTCTTCATCCTCAACCCATGAGAACAAAGCATGTTCAGGGGCTATTTCTTCTTGTTGTTGCAAGGACATTCCTTGCATCTGAGCCACTAGGACTGAATTATGCATGCTGGGAGACTGGTAGGCTTGATTGTTACTGGCACCAGCAAACTGACCATCCATTCTTCTCTGTTCAGCCACTCTTTGTTGTAGATTGCCTCTAGGACAATATCTGGGGGTATGAGCATCATTGCAAGGGAAACACCAAGCATTAGTATCATCCACATAATTATTTTAACCTGGAACCATCTCCCTATTTGAGTTGGGAGGAAGGGTCTGTGAGGGTGTGGGAAATGCAACTAATTGATTTGTTGGCTGATGGTTCGTTTGTCTTGGAGGGTCTTGATATTGGTTTGGTTGGGATGAAAATTTGTTTCCTTGATAGCCTTGGTACAGGGGCCTAAGGAAAGTATTTTGTTGCCTCTTCATATTAATCATCTCATTGGAGAATGTCCTTAGCATACTCTTGATATCATCCATCTCGAATGACTGAGCAGGGACCGGTTGCTTCACAGATGATGGAGGGTAAGTATACATAGACATAGGTGGGCTTACAGCTTTAGGAACCTCTTGAGGTAAGGGCAAGGTAATTTCTGGGAATATAGGCATGGGAGGTCTTAGAGGTAACTTCCCAGCATCAATTAAATGATTCTCAGCTCTGACCGCAAGGTCATAAGCTGCTGGCAAAGTATGTCCTCCTAGTGAATGAATCATAACAGATATATCTGAATTCAAAGCTTTGAGATAAAACACTATGGCCATACCAAGTGATGGTTTAGCTGTAATGGAGATTCTGTCCCAAGTTTTCTAGAATCTGGTGTTGAAGTCAGTCATGTCCTCTTGTGGTCCCCTCTGAATGGTGATCAACTGATGTAATAAAGAAGACTTATCACCCTTCTCTGCAAATCCTTCAAAGAACTAATCTCCGAGCTGGTCCCATGTAGATATGGTATTTAGGTTCAAAGACCGATACCATTCTAGAGCCTTTCCTTTGAATGAGGCTACTAACAACCTTAGGGCCACATTTTGCTCAGTGACACCATGTATAACACAGACATCTGATACATCTTGAAGATGTTCCATGGGTGTTCTTGAGTCTTGCCCACTGAATTTGGGCAGAGCTTTTAGAGCATTTACTAGGATTGGATCCCAAATAGCTGGTGGTGTTGGGAGGATTGAGGGACTACCAGTGTTCCAACTTGCGTAATTTTGTGGGGGTACATGGGCTCCCATGTTTGGTACTGGTAGAAACTGGTTAGCTCTTCTTCTTGGACTAATTACTAGAGGTGGTAAAAGAATACCTAGATTTGTAGCAGATTGTGATCTGGTGACTGGTCCACAGCTCCAACTTCTCGTAGCTCTTTGGTTCATGTGGTCTTGAAAGAGACTTCAAGACTGGTCCCACCGGACGTGCCAAAAACTGTTGATAACTTAAAATTGTGCTTGATCTTAACCAATCAACAATGGGAAGTTTCAAACTGTGGGACTATGCGGCTTGAAACAACCTCCATATTTTAGAGAAGCTGGTCTCTTCTTTTGTATTGGGTGTTGGGGAAAAGGGATAGGAGATTAAACAAAAATGCAAAATGTAGGAATTGAAACCTAACTATGGCGATGCGCCTGAGTGTAATCCTAATCCTAAACTAAGCACAGTGAGACTATTATACGATTCAATTACATTTAAGAGCAGACAAGTGCATGATCAATGTAAAAGGTCGAAATAATAGAAATAGAGGCTCACAACAGGGAGTTCTTTCGCTGAGACAGAGAATGTCAACAAAGGCATAGTGTTCAATCTTCTTAATCCAATTTTTCAATCACATAAGAGGCATAGAAGTCACGTACAGTTATGCAAACCTTCCAACTCAAGAAAATGAGACAAAAGCAAATGACATCCCTAATCACAACTTCAGAAAGTCTACAGTATAGACTACTTCGCAAATGACATAGATAACACCAACCAAGGCATGGAGCTCAAATCTTCTTAATTCATTCAGCCACATAAAAGGTACAGAAACATGCACAATTACATCAACTTTACAACTCAAGAAAATTGAGACAAGAGTAAATGATATTACTGGTCAAAAACTATAGAAAGTCTAAAACTATAGAATTTTTTCCCCTTCTTACAATTCTTCTTCTTTTATAGCCTCAGATTACTCCTTCCATCATCCCCTTTCCCACGCAATCTTCTCCGTCCTTCTCCCACAGGGGACAAATAGACAGTGCTTTCAATGCTTTGGGGCTCCAAAAATCTACCCGATGAACTGTTCCATCTACTCGAATTAACTCCAGCTGATTTTCCCTCCATTTCGCTTTTCGACAGCAAATACATGGAACACTCTGTTATGTTGAAACGGGAGAGGACACTTAGTTAATTTCTTGAAAATTCTCTTGTTACTTAGAAGGCACCAGAAAATGACACTTGGCGCCTTCTGTCAGGTTCATTGAAGACACGCGGATTTTTCCGCTTCTCTCTGGCTGTGCTTTAGTATCATTTGGGACACATATCAGACTCTTACGGATGGTGACACTTGGCAAGTTCTGCAGATCCTTGAAGTAACACCCGAGGCCCACCACAATCTTTATTCAGCAATGAAGCTCGAAGATGATCTCTCAAGCATTGACACGTGGTGACCTCCGCTACTTCTGGGAAGATACGTGGCATCTTCTGCCTCTCCTGCTAGGGGTATGTGGTGTCTTCCGCTTTTTCTGGGAATGGAGTAAGAAGGGGCTCGGAGGGCGACACTTGGTAGCATCCGCTGCTTTATGGTACTTAAGAAAAATAAAATGACGCCTTTATGCGTTGAACGAAAGCATTGGACCCAAGTGTTGAACCAAAGTTTCAGATGCCGACACGTGGTGACTTTCGTTGCTTCCTTAAAAGGGTAGTTCAGGGTCTTCCGTGAATGCCACCTGGTGCCTTCCGCTGCATCCTGCTCCTTAGTCTTTTGAAAACCTTTGCTGAAAAGAAGAAATGCGAGTACCGATATGAGACATGGATGCTAACATGTGGAAGCTTTCGTTTAGTCGCTATTAGGTACGTGGCACGATCTGCGGTTCTCTGAAAAGTTACAAAAAGGGTCTCGGACAATGCCAATTGGTCGGTCCCATGTTTCAGAGAGTGACACTTGGCAGTTTCCGCTTGAATTCAAACATTTAGGCAAAATGTAATGAAAGAAACAAAAGAGGAGAAAAAGACTCGTGCTCAGATAGTGACACTTGGCAGCCTTCGCTACACTCAATACTTAGACGGAAAATGAACTTGCGCTCTGCCTCAATTCTGCCACTACGACCAAGGTATGCGGGAACCCAAACTGCAGTGCTCGACTGAAAATTTGAATGCAACATAGAGTAAAAATTTACTCTACACTAACTAGACAGCTTGCTATATTTATGATTTTTCAGACCTTGGTGTTTTTAGAGATTGTTTCCTAGAAAAGGAACACACAAGGATTTGAATATATGATTTAACTGTAAGCACATCAATTCCTGGTTTATGTATCAAATCGCTTGACAGATAGCACTTGTGCATCATCAAATCCCCTTGGAATCAGTTTGCCTTCGGCAAGATGATCAAATTTGAACCTTGCAGTTTTTCCAAGTTGAACATTACTTCTCTGATCTACTTGGACTATGCAATATAATATTCTCAAAAGTCAAAATTACATAAGCCATTCCTGTTCCTTCTCTATCAACTTTGAAATCAAATAGGATAGTTACTTTAGATGAATATGATCATAGCATTACAGACACAATTGGCATATCTAGCTTATTTTTGCATGGTCAAATTCTATCTTTTAACCCAATTAAATGTTATTTCATCCCTAAACCATGCTGGACGTCAACAAAAGGTATTTTAGCAGATGGTTGCCATTTATGTGGTTTCTTATTCTCAAACACTATTTTTAAAAACTCTGTACATAAAATGCGAGACCTTGGTAAGTCAAGATATGAAGCACGTTAGTCCTCAGCTAGCACTTTCAACTTGATTATTAAATAACTGAAGTGCAGACAGGAGACTTCTCAAGATGCAGTTCTGCTTGTTTTAGGTCTTAGTTTCAAGGAAGCAGAACAGCGGCTAAAGGAATCTGGGCCAAGCATTCCTGTTGATAATCTTATTTCATCTTGGTGGGAAATCTTCTGGAATGCATTGTGGCATCTAATCAATGTTATTCTCTTTATCTTAGCTGCCCTTTGTTTTATAGCAAATGACAAGGCCAATGGAAGCATTATGGTTGTGATGGTCATTATAAGTGTCAGTGTTCAATTTTACCAGGTAGTTATTCTCTCAACTTGATCTTCTTTTATATTCAAGATATAGAAAACCATTCCTAAGAATTTGTTCATCTGGAGATTGCTTTACATTATTATATTCCTTGAATCTTGCATAGTCATAGATAAAAACTACGTATTATACCTGACATCAGCAGTTCAGCAGTTCAATGGTAGTATTAAAACTATCTGAGCTGGTCCAAGCATCAATAAAAGTGCAACGATGTGCAGGTAGGGATGTCCAGATAAAAACTACATTATTATATTCCTTGTATCTTGCATAGTCATAGATAAAAACTATGTATTACACCTGACATCAGGAGTTCAGCACTTCAATGGCAACACTAAAACTATTTGAGCTAGCCCAAGCATCAATAAAAGTGCAACGATGTGCAGGTAGTGTAAAATTGCAGTGGAATCTGCAAAATAAATTATAGACCTTGCTGGAAAAACAGTATTAAATTGATAACTTGCAGAAAAAAAAATAGAGAAAAAAAACAGAGAAGAGAAAAAAACAGAGCAGCTTGTTGAAAAACAAACTTAGAATTTTTCATATTACCAAAGATGCTTTCATCTTACATTATGTAAACATCCTTTGTTAGCTTAACTCATGCACATGAGCTTAACTCACGCAAATGCAACAGTTAGAGAGCATTTGTTAGCATGCACAACAAAGTTAACTAGGCGTAAGAGGCATAAATAATAGAGCATCCGTTATTCATGCACACTAGAGTTAACCGGCGCAAGAGGAAAGAGTAAACTGCGGAGATAACTGGGAATAAGCGGAGATAACTGGGAATAAGCACTAACACCCCCCCTTAAGTCTAACTAAGGAGACAAAAAAAAAGAGAGGAAAGAGGGAAAACCCTGTGGGAATAAAACCCCCCCTCAAAAGTACACTAAGTGTGCATGGCAGCTACTGTGATGCAGTGTTCTTCACACCAAGAAGGTCTCGTAGAAAATGAAACTTTTGCTCAGTGAATGTCTTCGTGAAGATGTCGACAATCTGTTCAGAAGTGGCACAGTACTGCAAGTCGATGACTCCATCATGTATCAATTCGCGGATGAAATGCATGTGGATCTCGATGTGTTTGGTCTGTTGCCGTTGTATGGGATCTCTACAAACCTTCAGTGTACTTTGATTGTCACACCAAATGATAGTCGGATGATGAAAGAGGATACCAAGCTCAGTTAGGAAGTGTTGCAGCCAAATGACTTGAATGGTAGCGTTGACTGTACCTCTATATTCAGCCTCTATTGATGATAAAGCAATGGTAGATTGCTTCTTACTTGACCAACAAATGGGCCCTGATCCCAAACTAAGAACATATCCTGAAGTGGACTTGCGATCAATGTTATCACCAGCCCAGTCAGAATCAGTGTAACCAATGAGATCCAAAGTACAACTTACTGAATAATGAATCCCATAGCAAATGGTTCCCTGGACATAGCGAAGTATATGCTTGGCAGCCTTCCAATGTAGCTCATGCAGCTCTTGCATGTATCTAGAAACAACCCCCACTGCATATGAGAGATCTGGACGAGTGTGAGTGAGATAAAGAAGACTCCCCACAAGTTGACGGTAGCGTGTGCAATTAACCAATGGTGTATCCTTGCCATCTTCAAGCTTGACCCCTGATAGGAAAGGTGTGATAGCTGACTTAAAGTCAGTCATGTGAAACCGAACCAAGAGATCTCGTGCATACTTGGATTGAGCAACTGTGATTCCTGATTGATTCTGGCTGATTTCAAGGCCAAGAAAAAAATGTAGGAGACCCATGTCTGTCATAGAAAATCTATCATGCAAAATGGTTTTAATTGCAGCAATGGCGGTGGGTGAATCACCTGTTATTAGTAGATCATCTACATAGAGTACTATGAGCAACAAAGAATCAGATGTTTTTAGCATATAAACATTTGGATCAGATTTGCATCGTATGAAATTTTGAGATAGAAGATAAGAATCCATTTTAGCATACCAAGCTCTAGGTGCCTGCTTGAGGCCATAGAGTGACTTCTTGAGTTTACATACCAATGAGGAATTTTGTATATACCCTTGTGGCTGCTCCATGTAGATCTCCTCCTCAAGATCACCGTGAAGAAATGCATTCTTCACATCCATGTGATGAACCTCCCACCTTCTTGATGCTGCAATGGCAAGAGCCAATCGAATGGAGTCCATTTTTGCCACTGGAGCAAAAGTCTCATCATAGTCAATGCCATGAACTTGTTGAAAACCTTTGGCGACCAACCGTGCTTTGTATCTGCTCACATGTCCATCTGCTGATTTCTTTGTCTTATAGACCCATTTACATCTGACAAGCTTGCGATTGGAAGGAAGTGGAACCAAATCCCAAGTTTGGTTTGCAATGAGGGAGTTGTACTCCTCATCCATGGCTGCTTCCCAAAGCGGATTCCTTGTAGCTTCTGCATAAGTTTGAGGGTCAGATGCTAGAACCACATAAGCATGCATCGGCATGATGGGCTCGGTAGCTGAGAGTGCATGAGGAACTTCATATATATCAGCTAAGCTCCTTGTTCTTTGATTTTCCACATGGGATACTGAATCATCACTCGAATCCAAATCAAGGATTGGTTGTGGATCAGCATATGCATGCTCATGTTCCTTTGAATTAGATTCAGAAATATCTGAAATAAGATTAGAATGATTGCATGTATCTCTGAGATTTGTAAGATGAGGAAGCATAGAGGTGGTGGCATGTTGTACCTGAGATGCATGTGGAAGATTTTCATCAAAGTAGACACTCCTTTCAATGAAGAGTGTTTCTGTGGAAAGATCTAGTAGTCTGTATCCCTTTACACCATCTGGATATCCAACAAAGATGCATTCTTTGCTTTGAGGCTCCAAAGCCTTCCTCTTATCTGTAGGAATGTGTGCCCAAGCACGAGATCCAAAGATGTGAAAATGTGTGACTTCTGGTTGCTTGCCTCTCCATGCTTCAAAAGGTGTTTGTCCTGTGATAGCTTTGTGAAAAGATCTGTTTTGTATGTATGAAGCACAGTTGATTGCTTCAGCCCACAATTTGGAGGGAAGGGACCTAGCATGCAACATGCAGCTAGCCATCTCTTTCAAAGATCGGTTCTTTCTCTCAGCTACCCCATTTTTTTGTGGAGTGTATGGAACTGTGTTCTGCAATTGTATTCCTGCTTCATCACAAAGATGTTGGACATCATTGTTGACATACTCCCCTCCATTATCTGTGCGGAGGATCTTGATCATTTTCCCAGATTGCTTCTCTACATGGGCTTTGAAAATCTTGAGATTCTCAAACACCTCAGATTTGAATTTGAGAAAAGACACCCATGTGTATCTTGTGTAATCATCAATGAATGTTAACACATATCTGGCTTTGCTCATGGAAGGTTCAGGAAATGGACCCATAAGATCGCTGTGAACAAGCTCTAAAGGAGAAGAGGCTCTCCATGCACTCCCCTTTGGAAACTTTTCTTGTGGATGCTTTCCAAGAGCACATCCTTCACAAATTCCATCAGAAAAGTCTATGGCTGGCAAGCCTATAACCATTCCCTGTTTGTTAAGTTGCTGCATGTATCTAAAATTTAAATGACCAAATCTTTCATGCCAAATTCTACTTTCATCATTTGCATGTGTTAGAAGTAAAGTAGAATCTGATTTAGCAACAAAATCAGAAAAGTGTACAAATGAGAGTGATGATTTGCCTTACCAACATCAATTTTGGAGTTGTCTTGCATGTCAAATATGGTCACCGAATCAGGGGTGAATTCAACTCTCCTACCAGTTCCAGTATGTGTCATTTGATACATAGAAAGAAGATTAACAAAAAGCTTTGGAATATGTAAGACATTCTCAAAACTTCCAATTCCAACCTCTACCCTCCCTATTCCAGTTGCCTCTACAGGAGAACTGTCTCCCATGAGAATAAGAGAACCAGAATATGGTTTCAAAGAAGAAATAGCTTCTTTTGTGGCTGCCATGTGGTGTGAAGCTCCAGAGTCTATGATCCATGCATCTGAAGAAGAATGAATAGCAATCAATGCATGAGCATTGTCTCTTGTTTCAGGTGCTTTTTCTTCCTGCTTCTTCTTGGCACTCTCAGGGATAAGGCTACCAAGATCATGTTGTTGAAGTGTCTGAGCCATGAGATCAATGGTCTTCTTCATGCATGATGATTCTAGATGGTACCCACGGTTGCAATAGCTGCACTTTGATTTGCCCTTTTTGTCCTTCTTTTCTTTTGAGCTAGTAGATCCATCTGGAGGTTTGGGATTGCCTTCCTTTCTTAGATATGAATCCTTTTTTTCTTTGCCTTTGAATTGCTAGTTGGATTTGGAATTGTTCTTCCCACTTGCATGCACAACAAGTGCATGAGCTTTGGAATTCTTCAATGTGCCCATCTTTATAAGCTTATCCTGCTCATGTACTAGAGACTCAATGAAGGTATCTAGTGTGGGCATCTTCCAAGTTGCTCCTGTTGTGAGCCTAACTGTGTGGAAAGCAGAGACAAACACTGCATATTCTGGACCCAACTTTGATAGAATAGAAAGGATTAATTTGCTTTCTTCCTTGGATTTGTCAATACCAGATCCTTTGAGCTGAAGCAATAAGGCCTTGAACTTTGTGAAGAAATCTTGTATATTATCAAAAATCCTTGGATCTAATGAGTTGAGCTCATTTTCAAGGATATGACCCCGCATTTCATCTTTCTTTCCAAAAAGAGTCTCCAATGTATTCCAAACTTGGTTTGGAGTTGTACATGCCTCAACATGAAACAACAATTCTGGAGAGATGGATAAGCATAGCAAACCAAATGGTTCATCCATGCGGTTGAAGTATTTGGATTTTTCAACTGCTGGATTGGGTTCAACCTCTGTATTCATAACTATCCGATAGAGGCCTCTACTTCTGAGCTGAAGTAGAATCTTTGGCTTCCAATCAAAATAGTTGTATGGTGTGAGAATGGCAGAGGGTGAACATTCCATTTTTCAGCTCTGATCTTCTATATCTGCAAAAAAAAATACTGTACTTCTTTCTGGCAACCAAGCTCTGATACCATGTAAAATTGCAGTGGAATCTGCAAAATAAATTATAGACCTTGCTGGAAAAACAGTATTAAATTGATAACTTGCAGAAAAAAAAACAGAGAAAAAAAAAAACAGAGAAGAGAAAAAAACAGAGCAGCTTGTTGAAAAACAAACTTAGAATTTTTCATATTACCAAAGATGCGTTCATCTTACATTATGTAAACATCCTTTGTTAGCTTAACTCACGCACATGAGCTTAACTCACGCAAATGCAACAGTTAGAGAGCATTTGTTAGCATGCACAGCAGAGTTAACTAGGCGTAAGAGGCATAAATAACAGAGCATCCGTTATTCATGCACAGCAGAGTTAACCGGCGCAAGAGGAAAGAGTAAACTGCGGAGATAACTGGGAATAAGCGGAGATAACTGGGAATAAGCGCTAACAGGTAGGGATGTCCAGACGGAATTGCAAGTTCAAATTGATCACAAAGATGTTGTACCAGGAGATATCATAATTTTCAGTGCTGGGGATCTTTTCCCTGGTGATGTACGGTTGTTATCAGCCAAGTCTCTTCTTGTGAGGTATGATTACCTCTTTGCAGAATGTATGTATTGTATTTCTTCAATTCTTTCCATGACCTTTATGCCTCTTCTGGAAATGATTTTTATAGACGCCATTCATAATTTTACTTCTTGCTGCAGTCAGTCTTCACTGACAGGTGAATCTGGGATTGTGGAGAAATTGGCAGATGTCATAGAAGAACCAAGTACTCCCTTGCTTGAGCTGAGAAATATATGCTTTATGGTAATCCTCCTAGAATAAAAAAAATGAGGATTACATTATTTTGTTTTTTACAAGTTATTTGTTCATTTGCAAGTTCTGATTTATGAGTGTGCCTTTATACTCTTGGCAGGGAACGAGTGTAGTTTCTGGCTCTGGTACTGGAGTGGTTGTGTCCACTGGCGACAAAACTTACAGAAGCACTATACTTTCTGCTCTGGGAAGGCGTAGTCCACCACATGCATTTGAGAAGGGTGCCAGGGGTGTCTCTTATTTGCTCATTTGTTGTATGCTCGTTATTGTCCCTATTATTATCACGGTAGATTATTTTACAACAAAAAGTCTGGGTCGCAGTGTTCTTTTTGGTATATCAGTTGCAGTTGGGCTCACACCTAAGATGCTACCACTAATTGTAAACACCAATCTGGCAAAAGGAGCACTTGCAATGGCGAGAGATAAGTGCATTGTGAAAAGGCTGGTTGCAATACAGAATATGGGAGCCATGTAAGTGCTTATTCATCTTGTCGAAACATCTTGAAATGACAGATACTGCCTAAGGCATATTTTAAAGATTATATAGGCTCTTACAAACACATGAATCCACTTTAATGATCATTTCAGCTTGCAGAAACGACGAGACATTCTTTTTGTATTCTTTTCGTAACTGCTTTTTATTCCATTATCCAGGGACATACTATGCACAGATAAGACTGGAACTCTTACCATGAATAGATTAGTGATGGTTGATCATCTTGACAGCTGGGGCATGTCAAGTGATAAGATTCTATATTTTGCATTTCTTAATTCCTACTTTCAGACCGGGTCCACAAATCCTTTGGATGATGCAATATTAGCATACACTTACACCGGTAGGTACAGATTTCAGCCCACAAAATGGATAAAAATAAATGAAGTTCCATTTGATTTCAGTCGACGAAGAATGTCTGTCATACTGGAAGAGAGCAATGATAGCGAGGTTGGTAGAAGAAAACATGTTTCTCATGTACAGAGAATAATGGTGCTGAAAGGAGCTTATGAAGAAGTTCTAAAGGTTTGCAGTTTTGTTCAGAATGATGTCGATACGAATACTATTGAGCCTCTATCTTCACAGGATTATCAGAGATTACTTAACATGGCCGAAGAACTGAGTAATGATGGGCTGCGTGTTATTGGTGTGGCAACAAGAAAGCTGAAGCCGGTACGTCCAGATTCCCTTAGGCTTGCTAACAATATTATTTTGATCTGCATTGCTCAAAATCATGTCTATCTTGTATTACAAGGAAATGCAACTAATTTATTTGTCTATTTTTTACGATTGCACCGTCTTTACTTCCAAATGCTCAACATTCCTGGAATCCTTCTCCTCATGATTTTAGCCAGCCTATTGATTACTGGGATACCTGTTAGCATATTTTCATTTATTTAGTGTTCAGTTTCATTTATTCAAATAGACACACATATACATACATAGATACATGTTCATGCGCGTGTATCACATTTTTATGCGTTCCGTTAAATTAGTTTTCTCATTTTTTTTTGAAGATATCTGATTTCTCTTTTGCATACAATTGGTTTTGTATGTGTAGATGCAATAGTTCTTCTGTTTTTACTTGAAAACCAATGTTTTGTACTTCAAATCAACTTCTTCAAAGCTGCATATCTTAGGGACCTGCCAATTGCACCGTCCCTTGAAGATGTTATTGAAATTTGAGAATTGATTTATTAATTCCTTATAACTTTGTCTATCCCTGCCAGTTCTAAGTCTTTCATGAATAGCGTTTTTTATTCAGGACACTTTTTAATTTGTACCGTGTAAAAATGTTGCTAGCTTAATATGCCAAAACTTAGCAATATTATTATAGACACTTCTTTGTATTAAACTTTATATGCTGCTTCATGTCAACTTGAATAGCCGCACTATGCTATTTCACAACATTTACAACTGTTCGGTTAAAATTCCTTTTGGTTCTTGTTGACCACTTTCTGTCCTCAGGGCTAGAAAGGTGTCAACTTAATTATTAAGATCTTGGTCCATTATGAAAACCTCATAGTTGTCATATCCCTTGAAGGATTTGGGAAATTCAAAGAGATGTCATTGACTATCATATGAAGGGAGTAGGTCTCAATGTATTGTCATTGTCATGTCTCTGTTTCAACTTGTGTTAAGTATCCTCATGATGTTTGAGTATGTTTGGATGTCTTTGACAAAAGATTGAAGTGGTCTTATAATCTAGAGTGCCTTAATGAATATGGTTGAAGATGGCAACTGATGACTCACTGTAATGGGCACCCCGGTTGCACCCAAAACTTAAACCAGCAGGTACTCTTTATGACTCCGGTAGATTTGCTGGAATTTCTTTTTTTGTTTTACAAGGACCAATACATGTAACATAAATATAGAATTGCAAGCATAGATACACACGACTGAATTAGCCAATTCACTATAATTGTATTAATTGCAAAATGAGTAGATGAGTACAATGCCAGTCACGTGGTGACTCATGAAATGCTCTCTCGAAATCGTATGAACATGATCTCAAGCGGATATCCCAACACGTGCCGAAGGTGCTTCATTTGTTCTCCGAACCACGGAACTACGAACTCTGCAGGCTGGGTTTTCTACGGACTCCGCATACTGGATCCACGAACTCTGCAGGCCACTTCTACGGACTCTGTAGCCAAATCTATGAACTCTGCAGAAGCTTCTATGGACTCTGCAGCCAAATCTATGGAATCTAAAGAAATCTATAGACTCTGCAGGCAGATATCTACAAACTTTGCAGGCAGGAAACTACAGACTCCATAGGCAAAACTACAAACTCTGCAGAAAACTACAGACTCTGTAGGCAGATATCTATAGACTCTACAGGCAGGAAACTATGAACTCCACAGGCAAAACTATGGACTCTATAGGTAGGGATCTATGGAGTCTGCAAGTGAAACTATGGACTCCACAGGCAAAACTACGGACTCTGCAGAAAACTACAGACTCTGCAGGGAAGCATCTACGGACTCTACAGGCGAAACTACGGACTCTGCAGAAAACTACAGACTCTACAGGCAGATATCTACAGACTCTGTAGGCAGGTAACTATGGACTCTGCAGGAAAAACTATGAACTCTACAGAAAACTACATACTCACCTGACTGTATACAGATGCTACAGTAATCTTCCTACTACAGTGGTGTGTTGCTACAGTGGTACGACTGCTACAGTGGCACGACTGCTACAGTGGCACAGCGGCTACAGTGGCACAACTGCTACAGTGGCTGAGAGCACAAACTCCAAAGACCAACCCCCAAGGATTGATGTCTAGAGTGTTAAAAAGGAGAAGGACATTCTCAATTGCCCAAATAAGATGCAAGTGCAACAATTCTTTCTTCTTATCCAACATGCCCAAAGAAGCCACAAGCACTCCCCTTTATCCTTTCTCCAAGGGGCAACTCAACTTACTTGAGCAATGTGGGATAAAGGATGTGCAATAGTCCCTCATAAAGTAAATGTTTAAAGTGACACTCAATGTCTTTCAGCTGGGTTAAAAGTTACCCTTTTTGCAGCACTTCAAGGCCTCAAAAATACTAGCAACCGGACTCCGAATGGTGCGAGTGATAGCTTGTCGGAAAGAACTCGACAAGGAGCATCAAATCCCATCATCAAAACTGCCCTCCGTTGCGTCCTATTAGCTTACTAAAAATAGTAAGAGTGATGGAACTAAGGACGCCCAGCTGCTTAAAATGGGGACATTACACTCACCATGAGATTCTCTAGTGTATTCGGTATATGCAAGGTATGGCTGACTATAAGCTTTGAAAGTGTGATGAAGATATATAAAAGCCAAATTGAAACCTTTTAGAAAGCTATAAGGTACCCTTTATGATATTCATTAGCAAATCTCCTTTTGAAGCTATATGTATGTTGTCTAAAAGAAAGGTTTTGGTCTTAAAATGACAATTTTTGACCTCAGAAGGCCACTAAAGCATCAATCACACCTTTAATCACCCTCATGGTCATCATATTGCTTTAATCCATGGTTTTAACTTTTATGTTTCAAAGTTGCTCCCTCCATGAGTCCAAAAAGTTATTTTGTCATTAAGAGAGCTCAGACGTGTGAAAGCATACTTCTTTTACTCTTCAAAACATTATACTTATTTTGAGATGCCTTTTGACTTTCATTCTCCTTCTTATTGCCTGAAAATGGTGGATTAGAAATTGATACATGAGGAAATAGAGGATAATTTGCAGGATTCAATAGGTTTTTCAGGTGGTACGAATTTGCTCAGGAGAAGTCGTGGATATGCAAGGAGGTTTTGTTGCAGGGCTTGAGAGGCCAAAAACTGATGCTCTTTCCCTACTGAGTTCATTCGCAGACATCAAGAGCACTTCACATTTGTGTTTAGTCTGTATAGGGGAGAGAGAAAGAGGATTCAAGCCCTTGGCTAGAGGAAGTAGACCTTATGACCTTACAATTATGGGTATTGGTTGCTGGTTTAGTCTTCCTAAATTTATGAACAAATGCTAAGAACTTAAGGGGTCTGGTCACCATTCACATCTGCACAAGGTAAAAGAAGCAGAATGGTTTTGATGAGTTTATGATTTGTTTGATTAAACTAATGATTGTTCCTAATTCTTTAGGTCTTGAAGAGATTTTTCATGACTTCTTCAGCATTTTGGTCCACGCGTGTGAGTTTGTGGGGCTGATGAACACCTAAACTACCAAATTTGCAGTCTACATGCAAGGTAGAATGATAAAATGGAGTTTTAAGTGCATTCCCCTGAGGGTTACTAATGTTGAAGGATCAATAGGGTGTTTTCAAGCTTGTACATACCTCTTTGATTCAAAGTTGATATATCAGGGGAGCTAGCCCCATAAGCTAGAGGTTTGGTCTAACTATAGGTAACCCACAACCTTTAGGCCAATCCCATGTTAGTCCAGGGTTGAAGCAGAAGTGAACAATTTTCTTTAGAGGGTACAACTTGGGTTGCTAAAAGTTCTCGCACAAGCTTGCCCCTGTCATCTGTCATGGGCAGTTATGTCTATGGCATTATGTGCACCAATATCTTTTTCTTCAGTTACAACACATGAAACACACATTGTATCTTCCCTTTATTTGGAATGTCCACTGCATGCACTGCTTCACTTACCTTTGGTCGCACCTTGTACGGTTCATAATACCTTGGCTGAAACTTCAAATTACCCATTTCCTCCAAGTTTTGTTGTTTGTATGGTTGTAGGTGAACAAAGATCATATCCCCTAATTTGAATTCCCGCCTTGTCTTGTGATGGTTTGCTTTTTGTTTCATCCAGTTTGAGACTTTGCACACATAACTAGATTATCCTTCAATAGGGAAAGGATATTCTGCATGTCTTGAAGTGTGTTCATCACTATTATAAATTTTATTCTTTGAAGTATCTAGTCCATGGGTGAGGCGGTTTCATACCCATACAATGTGTTAAAACATACCATCTTAATAGTTGAGTGGTATGTATTATTAAACTAGTACTTTAGTCTTTGGCAGATACAACCATTACACCCATTTGCTTTGTTTGTCCCCCATAGGTAGCCTTTGAGGCATTTGTTCACTACCTTGGTCTTACCATCAATTTGAGGGTGGTAGGATGTACTCATGTTAAGTGTCACCCCTACTACCCTGAACAATTCCCATTAGCCTTTGAGGATTTATTCACTACCTCGGCCTTACCATCAATTTGAGGGTGGTGGGATGTACTCATGTTAAATGTCACTCCTACCACCTATAACAATTCCTACTAGAAAATACTTTAAAATAATGTGTTTATGATCCCATGTAGCTTAAAGATGTGTTGTAAGCATAATTTAGCAATTCTAGGAGCATTATATTTGGC
Organism: Torreya grandis; assembly: GCA_037957365.1. Lineage (NCBI taxonomy): Eukaryota > Viridiplantae > Streptophyta > Pinopsida > Cupressales > Taxaceae > Torreya > Torreya grandis. The sequence goes on along the minus strand of JARHVA010010324.1, from coordinate 99,341 downwards.
CTTTGTCTTAGGAATGAAATAAGCATTCTTAGTCAATTGATTCACTACAACAAATAACCTTTTTATGTGGTAGACCTAAGATGAAGTCCATTGATATCTCTAGACCTTTCAACATCAGCATCCAATCACTCACCTCCATAACATAGGCCAAGGGTGAGTTAAAATTTTATTTTATACATAGGTAGCATTCAACCATCCATACATGTAGAACAAGGTTCTCAAATGATCAAATTTATGACATGTTCACGTGAACATTGAGCTAGGAGGTTCACCTTGAGGTCCTCAAGTTTGAGCCCACCTCATATGATGAAGCTATTAATGAGTGTTTGAAGATCAAAGTCTTTGAGGTGTGTGTAGGCATACATCCCATGCTAACCCAGAATTTATCCTCTTCACATGATTGCAACCACAATACAACTAGTGATGGTGTCATTGATTCTCCTCCTGACAATAAATATAAGAAGGATAACCATGTGGTGAATGCTTTGTGTAATAATCTAGTTAAAATAAGGCTTCCAACTCAAGCACATCAAAACAATGTATGGTGTTCCCTTATGACTCTACCAAGTTTTATAATTTCCATCAAATGAAGGGGCATAATGATGTGAATTATGTTACCCAAAATTTTGGTGTGCAAGCCTCACCTCCATCTCAAAATTCTCCACTTTTGGAACCCAACTGCGAGTTGAATGTGTTCAAGGAGCCTCTGCCTGAACACAAAAAGGAGAAGAAGAATAAATCAAAGGCTAAGGCCCCTCATTCCCCTTCTTGATCTTCCACATCTTATGACTCCACTTCTCAAGTTGACCCAAGAGGGAAAGCCAAGCATGAGAGTATCAAGGTCATTATTTCTATTGACATAACCTCTATTAGGTATGAGTGCTTTGTCAACACATGATTAGGTCAGGTCACTGACCCTATTGGAGAGACTAGTGGTGTTGGGCCTCTTGTCTAGACCATGGGGATAAGGAATCCCAAAGTTAGATTTAACTTTTGGCATAACATCCCTCCCCATGATAGACAACATCCTTACTCCATCATAGAAGTTTTATAGGGCCTCTCAATTAGGATCTCTATTTGGGAGCTTCTTCACCTTTATCCTTAGTAAAGGGGCCTCATCTTTGATGAGTTTGGTCTCTCTTGTGAGGGTCTGCTATTGGATGACATTGAATTTTGTTCAACTCTAATGTATTTAAGCACCCTCATCCTCTCATCCTATCTTTTGACCCCACCTCTTTGCTAGATGCTTTAGTTATTGAAAATAGGACTTGGTTCCCTCTCTATATCGAGACCTCCTTCAATGACTATCATGTTAAGAGGTGCATCATTGACAAAGGAACTTCATTGAATATCATGCCCATGTGTGTGTTTAATGATCTTGGGATCAATCAGAAGAAATTATCTGATTCTCACCACAATTATGTTGGTTTCAACAATGACAAAGTCACAACAGTGGGAAATGTGAAGTTCTAGGTAAAGTTTGGCCCCAAGATAGTCAAGACTAAATTTTATGTGTTAGACTTGGATCTCTCATACAATATTATTATTGGACATCCTTGGAGCACTACCATATAGGGCATCACGTCAACCACATTTTGCATGGTGGGGTTCTTGTATGAAGGTGAGGTTCATACCATGGAGGCTAATCTAGATCCCTGGGCATTTCTTTATGCAAAGACAAAGCCCTTAGGTGAGGCTTTGGATATCTCCTCATGGGGCTCAATGGACTCCCTCACACCCCTAGCTTATGGGTCTCATTTTCTCAAGGATGAATGTTGTGATCTAGTTAAGTATCGAGTAGTGTTCACTCCCTCAAAGTTTGGCACACATCATCCAACTCCCTCTCTAGCTTTGTTATGCTAAGGTGGATCTTCCCTTCTTGAATACCTCTTTTGATATGTCTCCCTAAATTTTGAGCTTCCCCTCTCTTTGCACTTCTTGCTTCAGAGTATCAACTCTCTCAATGCATCTCTTGCAGAGATTGATAGAGTCATTAAGTCTGATCTTGAGTTTTATGCCATTTATGGTATAACACGTAACCTTATCAATGAGAGGAGAGATTAAAATAATTTTATGCTCATGCATCATATGGTCCACCATCATCTTACCTATTTCAGTTTAGAGGTCTCACTCACCAATAATGATCCCACTTTTGGCACTCCTGTGTTTTAGGTCATGACTAGTGAACCTAAGGATATGGATTTTCAATCTTCTTCTTCCCACATTTTTGCTATTGTTTGGCATCTTCATAGGCTAAGAAATGACCATCCTTATGGAAAAACCTTTAGTATTTTGCTTCTTTTAGTTGGTTGGAGTTACTACTTGCTGGTATTTAGCCCTCCATCGACTCCCTCTCTCCTTCTCTATAGTACTTGTAGGTGGTGTGGGTTAGTGGTTGTGGTTGCTTACAACTTGATCTAACATTTCTTAGTTATTATTAATCTATCCTGGGAATCCTAACACCCCTCCTCACTTCTCATTATTTTTGGCATTAAGGCACTCTATCATGATTGGCCATCGCATAATAATGATGGCTCTATCGGTTGAGATGCCTTTTCTACTTTTGACACTCTAACTCCTTGCATCTTTATGAGAGATTAACATGACCTTGGATTAGTTGTGTGCACTTTTTAATGAGATATATGTGTTCACCCAATATATTTTTATTATTTCCCCCTTCTCATTCCTTTCTAGGCAAGTTCTAGGTTCTATCAGGCTCCTCGAGCCTTTCTTTGGCCCTTTTAGGCCTAGGTTGGTTTTATAGGCTAAGACATGGCCTAGCAATGGCCCATGACATAGGTTTGGATAGGTAGGCCATGTTCTAGGCTTGGATCCTTCTTTTATGCCCTCTACCAGCCTTTGTTTCATCCTGTTATTACTCTCAAAACTACCAAACCTTCATCTTAGGGGTTTTGTCCCATTCTAGATGTAATTTTAGGGTCCCTTTCTCTCTTTCAGTCATTTTTGGTTGTGTTTTGGGATTGTCCTAGTCTATTATACCCTAAGGCCCTTTATCCTATCAGGCTTGTGTAATTCTTATCAGATACACCTTGGGATAAAATTTGATCTCTCTTCTTCTTTCAATTAGTAGTTTATCAACTCATTCATAGTTGATCCCTACTAACTCCCTCTCCCTATTTCACTATGGTTCTTATAGGTGTGGGTTCATGGTTTTGGTTTCTATAGGACTTGCTATGGTATTCACCAACTAGCCTTCATCCCTCCATCGACATCCTACCACCCTTCATCACCTCGTCCCATAGTTAGTGTTGGCCTTCACCCCTCAATTATGACTTGATCATTTTCTTTATCTCCTTTATGCAACTTATTTATCTTGATCTATGATGAGACAATCCTTTCACAGCATCCTATTACATCCCTAAGCCCCATCATGGTGCACCTCTTAGTGGTGATTCACATGGATGATGATAGTCAAGGTAACCTAGGACCCACCACTACCACTTAGATTATCAATGACACATGGGACTATGAGCTTTTTGCAGCTAGTTACCTCCTTATCAACAAGATGAATAATAGAACCAAGTATCATGTAATCATCAATGCTTTTATTCACACTCGTGTGTTAGGTGTGTGATATGTGTAGTTGTTTTTCAACTCACTCTTAGTCATGTCTCAATTCACTAATGCTTGGGCCATCCTTATCTCTAAGTTACTCCCCCTCTTCGAGGTGGCATGCAATTTGTTCTCCTTATTTGAGGACATATAGTTCACTCATATCCCTCATAGGGAGAACACTAGGGTTGATTCCTTAGTGAATGTCATTATGGATTGCGTGATTTGATTTAATATCACTTGTGTCCCTTATTTGTAAGAGTTAGATATGGAGATGGACTTGTATTTGGATTATGTAGCATTTGCACTCTCACCCATGGATTGTGTTGTCAACTTCTTTCACTGCCATATTTATCTAGTAAGTGCAGCTAATGTTCTCTTTTGTATTTTCATTTCTTTCTTTCCTTTACTTTTGTGTGGCTTTTAGGTAGTGCATAACTCTCCTTTTTTATTCAAACACTGATTGTTTGTACCTCAAGGGTATATGTAATTATACATCTCATGACCCTACTCCTCCCTATGATTACACATCAGCTCACATGCATACTACCAAACCTATGATTACAATTATTTTGAGTTTGATATGAGGGAAATTTTATTTTTAAATTGAAATTCATGTTTGTTTTCAATAGTATACATGATAGGGTTTGATTTATTTTAGTGGTTTAGCTTGTTTAGGGTATTATCTAGGATAGTTTCTAAAGTTTATGCATCTGTATGTGGTTATGAATATATTCATTTCTAAAATTATCTACCAATATATGTTATTCTTGCATTAGAAATGTTTCTCATTACATATTAGGATCCTACATACTCAAAACGATCTATACAACTTGCTTAAACAATATCTCTTTCATTATTGCTAATCACTCCCTCATCATCCCTCATTATCCCTAATCACTCCTTCATTGGCTATCATCATCCTTCATTATTGCTAATCACTCCCTCATAATCCATAATCACTCACTCATCATCCCAATCATCCCTCTTTATCATTAATCATCCATAAACACTCCCTCATCAACCCTTACCAACCCTAATCACTCTCTCATCATCCCTCATCATATCTCATCATCCCTAGTCATACTCTCATCATCCCTCATCATTACTAATAACTCCCTCATTAATCATCATCATTTCTTATCATCCCTAGTCAATACTTCATCATATTTCCTTATTCTTGATCATCCCTAATCAATTCCTCATCAAACTTCATCATATTTTATCATCCATAATCATCCCCATTTGAATTGTCCTCATCCCTCATTATCCCTAACCATTCCCTCATTGGCCCTCATCGTACCTAATCACTCCCTCATCTAGTATAGTGTGTTTCAATCCATTAGTAATTAGAAATTTGTTTCAGATTAAACAATATCTTTTTCAGATAAATATTGAGTGGTTTTTCAATTCCTTTTATTTTTATTGGAGTGTACTAGGGTGATTATTCTCATTCATGTCTAGTAGATTAGGTAGGGTCATGATGGATTACTCTAGGGAGATTTTTTAATGATTTCCATGGTGGAAATAAGATAATATCCTCTTTGCATTTGCATGGTCTAAATTCATTTTGAATGATGAGGGATGATGAAAAATGATGATAGATCAAAAAATCCCTCTTTGCACTTCTTTGTATGAGGTGAAATCCTCCTTCTAGACACAGTTATTTCCAAATCATTGAGCAAAAGGGTTGAAGCATTTTGGATCTTCTCATGTTTGTGATTTATTTTCAAATAATGATGTGGGTCATGAGTATAAATTATTAACATTTGTGCTACTAACTTTTTTATGGCATGTTTTATCCTTGCATTGAAATCTTTGTGCTTGTGTAGGAATTATGATAGGAAAGTGGAGACGGGGTTAAGCATAACTACTAATGCTTGCATCATTCCTCTATGGTGTGGTCTCCACAATTTATGTTTAGTGTTTGTTGTTTAGGTTTAGTGTTTGTCATTTACATTTAGTGGTTGTTGTTTAGGTTTAGTGTTTGTCAAAGTTTAGTGTTTAGTGTTTGAGGTTGATTGTTTGGATTTTGGCATTTAGGTTTTAAGGTTAGGGTTTGTTCAATTTTAGGATTTAAGGTCTATGGTTTTGGGTTTAAGGTTTTATGGTTCTGGGTTTGTGTTTTAGTTTTCAACTTTAAATTTTTAGGGTTTAGTTCTTATCATTTAGGATTAGGGTTTACTTTTAAGAGTTTAGGGGTCAAGGTTTTGGGTTTTGGGTTTAGGGTTTAGTGTTTAAGGTTCATTATTTTGAATTTTTTGTTTAGGGTTTTGTATTTAATATTGAGGGTATAGGGTTAAGGTTTTATGGTTTAGTGTTTAGGATTTAGGATTTTAGGCTTATGGTTTGGGCTTTAGGGTTAAGGGCTTAAATTTTAGGTTTTAGGGCTTAGGGTCTAAGGTATAAAGTCTAGGGTTTAAGGTTTTAAGGTTCTATCTTTAGGTTCTAATTTTTTTCATTTAGGTATTATTATTGTAGGTTTAGGGCTAAGTATTATGGTTAAGCATTCAAGGTTTATGACATTTAGGGTTTATGTTTAAGGTTCAACAATTAAGGTTTATGGTGTTTAAAGTTTGGGGTTTGGGGTTTAGAGTTAAAGGTTTAGGTGTAAATGGAGTGTATTAGGGTGATTACTACATTTGTGTCTAATATGAGTGATTGTATTGAAAATACAGGAATATGTCATATATGAGTTACAACATACCTACATGTAGTACTAGGTATGGGGTAGATGTAATATATGAATGACTATATCATTATTATATGTATGTTATAGGTTGAATGATATATGTTATCCATTCATGCATATTGATAGACTCATTGATTAAAAACCCATAAATTATTTAGGAATTCATATTGAATCTACCTTAAATATTTTTACATGAATGTCCCTAGTCACTCCTTTCTCTATATTGGTGAGAATGACCCTTATCCTTTCAAGATATGGCTTAGCCAATACCCCCTCTCCTTCCTCTAGATAGGTTATATCTCAAGATTATGGTTTATGGTTAGAGGTTTAGGATTTAGAAATTTAGGGGTTAAGGTTTATGGTTGATGGATCAAGATTCATAGTTTAGGGTTTAGTGTACATGGATTAGCATTTAGGGTTTAAGTTTTAGTGTTATCACTTAGGGATTAGGATTTAGGGATTATATTTTATATTTTATGCTTAAAGGTTTAGGATTTATGGTATTTTACTAAAGGGACAATGGGTTTAGGTTTTAGGCTTTGGGGATTCTTGTTTGGGATGAGGGTTTTAGGTTTATGGTTTCAAACTTAAGTTTAGGGTTTAGGGTGTAAGATTCAAGGTTTTGGTTTGGGGGTTTAGAACTTAGTGTTTAGTATTTAGGGTTTGGGATTTATTGCTTGGGGATTAGTTCTTAGGGTTTAGGATTTAGGGTTTAGTGTTTATGGTTTAGATTTTATGGTTTAGAGTTTGGGGTTTTAGGTTTAGGTTTTAGGGATTTAGGTTTAGTGTTTAAGGTTTTGGGCTTTTGGTTTTTGGTTTGGGTTTAGAATTTCCAGTTTAAGATTTAATTTTTAAGGTTTATGACTTATGTTTTATGGTTTTAGGCTTGGGGTTAAGAGTTTATGGATTATGTGTAAGGCTTTAGGGTTTAGGTTTGGATTTTAGGATTTAGGATTTAGAGTTTAGGGATTATGTTTTGGATTTTAGGGTTGGGGGTTAAAGTTTTAGGACTTAATTATTAGGCTTTTGGGTATAAGGTTAGGGTTTTAGGTTTTAGGTTTTATGGTCTAGAGATTAGGGTTTGGGGTGTAGGGCCTAGGTTTTTAATATAGGGTTTTTTATTTAGGGTTTGGGTTTTACATCTTATGATTTGGGGTTTTGGGTTTGGTGTCAAGTTTTAGTGTTTAGGTTTAGTGCTCATGGTTTAGGTTTCATATTTTAGGGTTTAGGGTTCAAGGTCTATATTTTAGTGTTTGGGGTTGGTTGTTTAGGTTTTGGCATTTAGGTTTTAAGGTTTAGGATTTAGGGTTCATGGTTTTGAGTTTGATGCTTTATGGTTATGGGTTTGTGGTTTAGGTTATAACTTTCAAGTTTTAGAGTTTAGTGATTAGGGTTTTAGGATTAGAGTTTAGGGGTCAAGGTTTAAGGTTTAGGGTTTAGGGTTTAGTGTTTAACATTCTTAATTTTATTTTTTTAAGGTTAGTGTTTAAAATTGAGGGTATAAGGTTAAGGTTTTCTAGTTTAGTGTTTAAGATTTAGGATTTTAGGTTTATAGTTTAGGGTTAAGGGATTACATTTAGGTTTTATGGTTTATGGTCTAGTGTATACAATATAGGGTTTATTATTTTAAGCTTATATGTTTAGGGTCTATAGTTTAGGGTTTATGGATTATTGTTTTGGGTTTAGGGCTAATTTATTAGGGTTTAGGGTTTAGGTTCTAGGGTTTAGGTATATTATTTAGTGTTCATGGTTCAGGGTTTATGGCTTAGGGTTTATGGATTAGGGTTTAGGTTTTAATGTTTAGGGTTTAAGGTTTAGTGTTTAGGGTTTAGGGTTTGAGGTTAATGGTTTAGGTGGAAATATAGTGTACTAGGGTGATTAGTTATATCTATGTATATTATGAGTGACCATATCATGACCACAGGAAGATGTTATGTATGAGTGATTGCATACCTACACGTAGTACTATGTATGTGGTAGATGTAATATATGAATGACTATATCATTACTATATATATGATATAATTTGAATGTTATAGGATATTAATTGATAGATTCAAATCATTTATAATTTAATCTAATTCAATATCCTTCCAAGTAAGTAGATTAGGCCATCCATACCTAAAGAGTAGAGTTTATATTGAATTCCAATTCTCAAGAAAGAAATACAGGAAACTCATTTCTTATCCACATAGATAGTCTCAAAAAATCTTAAGAAAGCTTTACAATAATCCTTTTATGATCTTAGATTAATAACACCTTTTTAATACCAAACATGCCTATACATAATATTATAATAGTGCTTATGACTTAGTCAACGTTTTGGGCACTTTGGTTATCTAATTGGTATTTTGAGCTTGTGTAAAGACACCTATGAGTCTTGTATCATTATATTGATATTTTTATTGATTTTTTGAAGTGAATGAGTCTAAAAAACTAGGTAGTTGTATACATCTTTGTATCAAGTCCTTAAGACATAAAATTTGGCCTAATAGGCCTATAAAGGGTAGAGTTCTTGTCATCTAAGTTTTGAGTTGAATTTCTACATGAACTAAGGAGATTGAGTAAAATAATTGGTGAAAACCTCATATTATTATTTAAAGAAGTGAGGATGTACAATTGAGTGCTTTAGGAGTCAAAAAAGGGTTTTGATTAAAGGTGGATTAATGTCTTATGACTGAGTACCCTATTTTAAGTCATTGAAAGTGTTTTTTGATTTGAATATAGAGGCTAACAAGTCAAGAGATAATACTAAATAATAATTTCATTGATATTTAAATACCAATATTTAGAAGACCATTTGTGATATACCAAGAGATAGTTTATGGTTAGGAAGAGACCTAATTACATGCAAGTTTATAAAGGACCTTAAAGTAGACCAGGTTGAGTAAGTGGATCACTTAATTTGACACTAGTAGGTAATAGTAAAGATCAAGATATGGCCTGTGTATTTAGGTAGGGCATACTCCTTGAGATCAAGATATGGCTCAGTTATTTAATCAGGTAGGGCATACTCAAGTAGATAAAGTATATAGGGAATACTTAAGTAGGTAAATCAACCATGTAATCCTCAATAGTATAGATATATCACATACGTAACATGATTTAAAATCTTGTTTCTCATTCTATCTTCTGATCCTAAGATTTTTAAAACTAAATATTGACAAGAATGGAATTTGAAAAACTAACTTCTAAATGGTATCTCCTACAACTCTATAATCAATTTCATAATATGCAAAGTGGCCCTAATTTGTTATATTTATTAAAATAAATTTAAATTATATGAAAATAAAATGTGATATAAAATTAAATGTAAACTTACACTTATATACCCTTGAAATATATCCTTGTAAAACATCAAATAAGGAAAAATGCCTTTATAGTCCAAAGGGTGTATGCCCTTTGGATTGCAAAAGGTGTGCAACCTTTGTAAATAGTCTTATAGAGTATGCCCTTTACAAAGGTAATATGTCATTTGTAGTATAAAGGGTGTATGATTGAAAAAGGTGTACACCCTTTAGGTTTGGGATCAACCCTTTCATATTTTTCATTGGGTTTTCTTAAAAGGCGTACACCCTTTACAAAAAAGAAATTATATTTTCCATTGTGTCATGTTTTTTGTCCCCAAATTTATGCATCCACCCTCAACATTAGATTCAAAACCACTTTAGTTAGAATTAGCTTTACAATCCTACTATATTAGTGTATATTATGACATTGGCTATACACTTTTACCAAATTTACTTGAGTCAGAATCAATTTCAAAATAAACATACATTAATAGTTATTATGACATCAGGTACATATTCCTTGCATATCCACTTGAAAACATTTGTGATCCTTTTATGGTTGTTGAGGATATTTAATTCACAACACAAGTTATCCTATTATAATTTATGAGGATTGTGCTACCTTTACCCTTCCATTATCATTATACATCACTTTAACATTAACTAACCTAGCTATTATATTGACATTCCACCTCCCACACATGTCAATTAAGACTGACAGAATCACCCATTGTTAGCTTTCTTTTATGTAAACATATCAATTGTAAAATTAATGGAGATCAACATTCAGGTAGAAGAATAATCTCCTAATGAAACCTTGTTTGAGGCACTAAGGGACAATCAAAGTCTAAACTCAAGATCTTCTAGTGAAAACTTGTTTGAGGTGTTATATGACAATTAAAATGAAAATCCAACATCCCTTAGTGAAACCTTCTTTGAGGAAATATGGGAAAATCAATAAGATTCTATTGGTGAAAACCTATTTGAGGTGACTAAAGCTGTGTAAAAAAATTCTTCATTGCTTTATGGAGGCATTAGTGAATTCAATAATACACAATTGATAATCTAAAGCATATTTATATTGTAGCATCTATTCGGCTTAAATAACAAAAAATCCTTGTGGTTTTACTGTGAGAATTTTTTAAGGTCTTTGGCCTTGACACAACCAAAATCATGCCAAAATTTGAAATCAAAAATAATGTGTGACTGAAAATCCCAATCTTCATTTGTCCCCCATCGATTATACATTTCATTTTGATCATGTTATTCATTTAACATATTTATTACCCTTTTAAATCTAATCCATATTCCAATTCTTATCCTTATTTACCATCACTAACAATGCTCTCTTTTCTAGAGGCTATGAAGACATCTTGTGTAGAGGTTTGGATGAAATAAAATCAATGACCAATGAAGATCACAACATCATCAATGTAGTCTACATCAGTATCAAGATCCTAACAGATCTACTATTTAGATAAAATATTGGTTATCCATAAAAGGTTTTATATTATTCATCTCATAATCCTCCATTGACTTGAGATGATAAATAATTAAAAATAATAAAAAATTGATTCAAAAAATCAAAAGAGAGAGAGAACAATTATCCAATGGTGAAAATCATTTTTATGTCATCTTGATCAAGAACCTTGATGAAAAGTAATTTTTTGGCATCATGCATAAATAATTCATTGTCTACAAGTACCTTGATAGTTGGGGGCATCCCTATATGTGACCCATTTCATTATAGCCATATTGGCCATTGTAGACACTTACCTTACATTGATGACCATTCATTCTATTCAATCCATTTTGGCCTTTATGTTCCATTCTATTCAAGACATCTTGGCCATTTAGTCCTCATTCCTATTTAACCAAGCCCATAATGTTATGACCATTAATTTCCCATCTTGATCTTGATACAAAGGTAGAATGCATATTGAGACCCATTTGGGAAATTGTTTTGCCTATCATCCGAGTGGTACTTTGATGACTAGACACGTTTAGTTCTCACATGACATGGTCCTTTGAGATTATTTGTCCCTTCCCTCATTTTCATCCATTATTATCCAACATTATTTATTCATCCTTCATTCATTATTATCTCCCATTATACAATAACTACAATGATCTGAGGTCCATTTGGACTATGTAGGCAACTCTCAATCACATGGAGTTTTTGAGGTCAGCTCAGTCACCATTATCCCATGATCTCACCATTTTATAAGCCATTTCTTTTGTGAGTCATTCTCCATATTAGTGATATATCAAGTCTTCATTTTGCTAGTGATCCTTTGTGGATACTTATTCTAGACATTTCAAATATCATAAACATTCAAACAACCAAAAAAGACCTAAATTTTAAAAAAGGCTTAAAATATCCATTAGAGATATAAGACATAAAATCCTAAACATTTGAATAGGCTTAAAAACAGAATGAGAGATATAAATCCACAAAATCTTAAACATTTGAAAAGGCTTCAAATATCCAAGAGATATTAAGCCACAAAATTTAAAAACATTTGTCTTGTCTTGAATCTAATCAATAATCCTTGATTAATTATTGAGCCAATAATTTTAGAAACCATTGGGATGTGTCATTTCTAAATACACCCTATTGGGGAAGATTCATTGTTGGTTCAAATACATTTAGCTACCCTTTGGATGTGTCTTTCCCCCATGGGATGTGTAGCTTATTTCAAGATACTTTATCTCCATTTAATTCTCTTGCATATATCCTTGCTTGGGGGAACCATCTATTTATCATCATAATTGTTTATTCACTCATATATTTTGAATTGATTAAACAACAATACTATTTATATTACTTTTATTTTAAAGATTTGTGTGTGTGTTTGAATGTTTGCTTATTGGTTTATATGTTTGTTTATTTGTTTTGCTTGTTTATTTGATTTTATTATTTTTCCTTGAACTAATACATATGTGTTCATAGTGTGATTTTGTGTGTTTGTACTTGATTCCATCTATTGGCATATGACTAAAAATTCATATTTATTTTTCATATCAAGGTACATTTTTATTATGTGCCTATTGGATTGTGGGTCAGTCTTTATGAACATCACAACCAGGCCATCATGGTGTTTTATATCATGGTGCATACCATTAGAGGATACATTAAAAATAAAGTGCTCAATTTTTATATAAAATTTTGCACTACAATGTAAATTTATCCCCTTGAAAAATCATTCATTATCTAATCAAATGATTTTGGTCATCTATGATTGTATCACATCCTTACATTTTCCATTATCAAATCCAAATAATTGAACATTCTAGATATATATATTCTAATCAGGACATGCATCTCTAAATGAGCATGTAACAAAAGATACATACACATTAGTCCATAATGATTCATATTCCTTTCCTCAATCCTCATCCCATTTCTCCAAATCTTAGGAGTACTACATTGGATTAAGGTCCATTTGGACTATGTACGAAATGCTCAATTACATTCAATTTTTGGGGTCAGTTTGGCCACCATTATATCATTATTTTTTAACCATCATTATCTTCTTTGAATAATATTTGTCAACAATTTATTCATCTTTATGTCTTTGGTTTTGTGCAGCTGCTTCATTATTTGAAAATTCATTATATCATTTAAACTTACATTTTTACCCAGTCATATTTAATCTCTATAAAAAGTTATATCCTTGATCTCTTATTTCCAATCAATCACTTAATTACTCAATAAACTTGTCAAAATGAAAATCCACTCTATTTGGGAAAACTAATTAGACTGATCAATGATCAAATCTACCCTATTGTGGAAAATCAATTTAATCCATGATCATTTCCCCCTCTTTGGGGTAATTCAATCATTTAGTCTTTCCTATAATTCTAAGCTCGTAAATTTCACCCTCTTTGGGTAAATCAACGTGTGTCACTTGTTTAGGGATGGATCATTCCTTAATCCTATAAATTTCACCCTAGTTTGGGTATGTTAAAGTGTACCATTTATCTAGGAATGCATCCTACCTAATTCCCCCCTCTTTGGGCAAAATCATTTTTCTATTCTATTTTTATTGTAAATCAAAGCATGCAAGCATTAGATCATATGGATTAATCTCATCCATGGGTCAATTTCATTCTTATTCTTTTCCATTTTCTTCCTTTCAAGGGTTCATCCATCAACCTTATTTTCTAGTCACTCCCTTAAGGGGGAATCATAGGTATTCCAAACATCATTTTGGGCATCATTCTCCAGTCATTATCTAATAATTTGAATGACTCTTTCATTATTTTAAAAGTCATTAATTCATATTATGTCTTGTAACACCCTTTTAAATATGTGGAAAATGTAGACACTCCATTTTCATCACTTTTATGTCAAAATTGTAATCAAAACAATTTATGGCAATAACACAAAGTCACTGAAACATCGTAATTTGGTTGCACACGTCATGTGCACATTTATGACATATTAATGCATCCTAATTGGGAAAATACACCAAATGAAATATTTAGCTTCATCTAATTCATCCTAAGTAAAATTGTGACTTTGAAAGTGACATTTTGGGATTAATTAGGTCAAATGGTTTTTTGACCTTTAAAATTCACATTAATTTAAATTAAGTTAATTAATATTCCTCCAATTGGAAATTCCATATATCTTGGGATTATCTTATTTTATAAATTCATTAATTGGATTTATTCCTAAATCCTCATGGAAAATGGCCAAGTGGTTAATGACTTCATAATAACATCATAGGCAAATATTAGGGACCATGACATCATCATTAAAGTTTTAAAGTATTTATAAAATATCAAACAAATATCATAATTTTAAAGTCATGCCTAATAAATGCAAAATAAACCATACTTATTAATATAATAAGTCATCCAATATTTATTAATTGTCATCTACTCATCTCAATCATCATCTGACAACCAAGATCATTTTTGATAATCTATAAATAGATAACCATTTCTCATTATAACCAAGCCTTAAACATACAATGAATTTTTACAATTTTATTAGCCTTTCAAGCATCAAGTCTTCAAGCATTCAATTCTTCATTCCATTTTATTCCAATTACACTTAACCAATATCAATAGTACAAGGGAGATGCTAATGGAATGGCACTACGATATTGACAAAGACTCCAAGTTTTACATCCAAACTAAACACATATATGTGTAGGCTAGGAAATGATATTCATGAGGAATTTAATCTCTTTTGACTTTTTTTATTTACTTGTCTTTTTTATATCTTGCATAATCTGATTATCAATCTAGAGAAATTAGATTTCCTATTGTTTTATGTTATTTTTTCATACTAACATGAACTAACCTCTCTTGCAATCATAATTTACATAAATAATTCAAAGCCACTATAGAATGATAATCTAGCCATCAAATTTGTGTCCTCCACTTAGATTGAGGAAAAAATACATTAATAAATATTTCTATGAATTTTTGAAGGCACATGGCATATGCCAGTAGTTGGTTTAGCCTTATACACCATAAAAATTTTGTGTTTTGGAGTGGAATAATCACATTATTGTGATATTATGTGAAACATGTTTTAGGAGTCACACCTACCTCATACATAATGGGTAGAAGTAGTTCACATAGTGGCCTACATACTTAATCGAGCATCCACCAAAGTTCTTGACATTATCACTCTAGTAGAATCATGTTTAGGTTATAAGCCTTCTATTTCTCATCTTCATGTTTTTGTTATATATAACATATATATGTCACTAAAAAAAGATAAATAATATAGATAATAAATCCTTTGCATGTATTTTTATTTTCTATAATGAATATTTAAAGGCCTAATGACTCATGGATCCAAAAACCAAAAAGATATACATCAGCCAAGATGTTGTATTTGATGAGAAGGTGAGTCCAATCCACCCTCCACATAGTCACCTGATACAAGTATTAATCCTATAAACATTCTAATATTTATAGTGGTAGTGAGGATAAGGATAATTATGATGGTCAATGAGGTCCTATATCTCCACCACCCAATAATATTGTTAAATGTATGCCCAAGTGGTATACAAGTATTATTTGAGATGCAAAATTGAATGGAGTCCCATAAAATTTCATTACAATACCAAGGACTCATAGCATGGATCATGAAGAGGTCAATTTTTCCCTTATGAGCATAGTTAAATAATATTTTAAGTTATCAATGGTTTTTGAAGCCCAATATGAAAATCCTTGCAAAAATGCCATGGATGTAGAGTATCATTAACCGATGAAGAACATTACATGAAATCTTATTTATCTTCTAATAGGGAAACCTATTAGTTTCTAGTGGGTATTAAAGAATAATTATAAATCATATGGAATCATTGATAAGTATAAGGAAATACATGTATCAAAAGGTTATGCACAAAAAGAAGGCATTGATTATGAGGAGACTTTTTATCCCATGACCAAGATAAAGACTATCTAAATGTTCTTTGTTATCGCTGCATAGTTAGATTTAAAGTACATCACATGGACATGAAAATTGACTTCACAAATGGAGATCTATAATAAGATGTCTACATGACCCAACCAAAGGACTTTTTCACACTTTATCAATAAAAAAAGGTGTGTCTATTTATCAAGTCTTTGTATGGTCTCAAAGAGGTTATTTTAGCCTTTTATGTCAAGGTTGATGAGCATATCATATAACATGGAATACAAAAGAGTCTGTATGATCCAAAACTCTACCTAAAATATTAAGGGAGGGAGTTGGGTAGATGCTAGATAATGGGGGACAAGGGGGTATAAAGTGACTAATTCTTTTGAAAAATTACAGTAGTTGAACTTGGAGAGAATGTTAGAGACACTTTGAAAAAGAATTTGACTATGAATTAAGAATATGAATTGTGTTATTTTGAATTTAGTTTTTGAATATATAAATTTATTCAATACCCAAATGATAAAATGTGTGAAATAGATACATTTATGATAATTTCTTGACCCTTTTTTGTGAAAAGATAAAGAGACTGCATGTGTACGAACACATTTTTTTTTAGTAAATGAAAGAATTGATGTATGAAATTTCATATATGCATAGATTAAATGTCTAAGATCATCTAGGATATTTTATATTAATTTTGAATAAATATATATATTTTAAATAATTTTACAATTCAATACAGCTAGAAAATTGGAACTGCAAGTGTATGAACACAACTTTTTCGCATTAACTTCATGAAAAATAATTTTTTATTTTAAATCATATCCAACAATACATAGATTGGTCAGGTATAAGTTTTATAAAAAAAATTATTAATGTTAAAAAAATTATAAAATTATTTGTAATGGTAAGTATATATTCCATAATGAGGTATGTTGTGTATAAAATAAGTAATAATTATAAAAAATAGTTTAACGTTAAAACAAATGATATATTCAAAAACTAACCTTTCCCATCTACAAACCCATATAAATTTTTTTAAAATAATAAAATATTCTTGGTCATATGTGTTGACAAAGATGAAAAATACTCTTAAATTTCCTTAAAACCATGTGGGATACTCCATGGCTAATTTCAAGCTCGGTTCGGACCTCCCAAAGCCTTTTCACAAAACAATTTTAGAGGGAAAGTACAAAATTAAAAGGCTGAAATGTTGGAATGGCATATGCCCTTTCTAAAAATTGTACACCCTTTTAAAGACATGTATTTTTGTGTGTGTGTGTGTGTTTTTTTGGTGCAGTTTGAGCTTGGTTTTCTTACTTTTAAAGGCTTGTATGTTTTTTTTGTTTTTTGTTTATGTGTGCAGTTTGAGTTGGGTTTTTTTTTTGTGTTATTTTTTTATTTATGTGTGTAAGGATATATTTATTAAAATAAATGTAATAATTATAATTTTACATTTAATTTATATTTATCTTATTAAATATAAAAAATTAGGGCCATTTTGCATCTTATGAAATCGATTCTAGAAGTGTAGGAGTTGCCATTCAGAAGTTAGTTTTTCAAAATCTCATCTGGTCAATACTTAGCTTTCAAATTTTTAGGATTGGAAGATAGAATGAGAAACAAGGTTTAAAATCATTTTATGTATGTAATAGATCTATAACATTGATTATGACCCCTATTTTACCTAATTGAGGATGCTCTACCTACTTTACCTACTTAAGTATGCACTACCCTAATGGGATTGGTTCATATCTGAATACTATTCAACACAAAGTTGAACACACAAAATAATAAAACACATTATATTTATTATAACATGAATATTTTATATATTATATTCATTTAGGATATTACATCTTTATAAAAAATCATTCCTATAATCATGGATAACATATCTCCACTAATATAATACCCAAATCCCTATGAATACACAATCTCTTATATGAGTAACATATAGCAATATATCATAACTAACTATATTCTAACAACTAACCTATAATCATAATATTTTTCTAACAATATTATAACAACTAATTATTAACCAAATATATATATAACAAACTAATAAATGTAATAGTGAATTTTAATCTCGTAATTATTCACATTACAATATACATAAATTAATGTGAGGGATAATTATTCCCTAACATTCCCCCCTTAGGCCTTACATGTTAATTTGTGTTTCACAGAACTTAATGAAAGTAAATAAGGAACACATCAAATTCTTATCAACCATTCACTATTGAGAACATATCAATCAAAATAGTATGGGAACTTCAAACAAGTACATCTTCCATCAACCATTTACTGAGGGAACTGTATCAACCTATACAGTGTGGGAAGTTACAGTAGGAACCATTTATTCAAATTTCAATCCTATATTTCAAAGAACTAGCTCGAACAAAAATGTATGCCAACACATACTTTTAGGTCTGCATACTACTGTTTGAATCTTGTTTCACATGACCACTACTATGTGAATAATGCATCCCACATTTACTCCTTGTGAATGCAATGGATGTTTCACTGGCCGATCATATTCATAAAGAAGTAAGGTAGTCAGAGGATATTTTGAGTTAGATGTTTTCCTAACTTTTTCCATAATCTTGTATCTCTTAAACACCTTTCTTATGTAGTATACTATGTGGGGAAATAGGAAATACACCTCTTATTTGTCACACATACAAACAAGTGATAAAAATAAAAATATGTATGTGTCATAATAGCAAAAGTGCCCTTTCATTAGTGGCTAATGAGAGGCATATAAAGCCTCCATCCTCTAATTTATTCCTACCTCTAATAGTTTCACTACTCTTTTAAGAGATGGAAAACTCAGTTACAGCCTTGGTACCTTCAAAAACATCATGTCTCACAAGCTCTCATGGAAAGACATGACATACAGCTATCTAGATTTCCTTAGATGTAATAGTTGGCTCCTTGTTGTGATGAGAAAGAATGGATGCCTCTTGATCCAGTCTCTCAAAGATATTGTTAATCAAAGAATTCATTATACACACCTTTGCTAGAAATACCAACATTTGGGTGCACCAGTTTCAGTAATTTAAATATATAAATTTTGAAGTTATTTTCATTTATCTCTACCTTCCTTTTCTTTTTCTCTTTTTTCTCATTTTATCCTTTATGACCCCCTTAAAAATTTGGACGTTGCATACAACATATAATGCATCCAATTACATACATATATATATATATATATATATATATATATATATATATATATATATATATATATATATATATATATATATATATATATATATATATATATATATATATAGAGAGAGAGAGAGAGAGAGAGAGAGAGACTTTGAGACAAAAGACTTACTAAATAACATAATTGACTCTTTTATCTAATAATATAAACTAATAACATTTAACTCATTTAACTTTGATTTAACATGACCTAAAATTTACTAGGATATACATAAACTTAAAGTATAAAGACACCTAATAAACTCAATTTATAATGACTTCTACCTTACAACTCTGATCATGTCTTTTTAAAAAAACCTTAAACACTAGGATATCTATATAGAAATAATTTGACACATCGACTAAAAATATTATTTAGTAAACAATAAACAATAATCATAATGAATAAACCTTGAAATAAGTAGCAATTTGGAATCTGTGACAATGTGGACTTTGTGCATGGATTTTTATTGAGATCAGACTACAGTTAACTCTATGAATGTCAACTTTGATATGCCATGTGAGTTGTTCAATTTTAGAGTGATCTAAGTGGAAAGGAGACTTCTGATATTCTATAGTAGGTAATGATATTCCTAAATTCTACAGGATGAGTATAGATCAAACTAGGTGAGGAGTGTTGAATGTAAGTTAGGAGATAACTTATTCCCTAAGGTGAGTTCAGCCAATGAATTGAATTAGATTGGGATCATTTTGAGGGTACCAATTCCAAGTGTAGTCCACAAATATTGAAGCCAATACAACTATATATTGTAGAAAAAAATTGATGGAAATGTGGAATACAAAGGCAATCCTGAAAGTCACCAATTTATAACAACTATTTGTTTGAGTGATCTGATGCATCGGTTGGCATTGCCCAAGGAATATTTCAAAGAAAATGAAATTTCAATCATTTTCAAATGGATTTATTAATGCAACATTCTTGATGCCAAATCGAGATGTGAAATAGATATATTTGATTAAACCTCATATCAGTCATGTAACACATCTAATTAGAAATGTCATATAACCAATAAGACTTTTGATACTGATATTTCATAGTTTTTAATACAATATGGCCAATGACATAATGCAAAATGCTATATTTCTATCTGCCTCAAACAATACTTAGGAACTCATACTAGAATTTATGAAACTTAAACTTTTCAAAAAATATCCTATAGAAGTATATAGATTCCTCTAAAGACTCTCATAAGTGAATTTTTTCTTGTTCTACTACCAGATAATGTGACTAGTTCAAATCTGAATACTATTTAACACAAAGCTAAACACATAATAATAAAATAAATTATATTTCTTACAACATGAATATTTTTTGAATGATATTCATTCGAGATATTAATTTTTTATAGGAAACTAATCGTATAATCTTGGAAAACATATCTCCACTAATATACTATCCAAATACCTATGAATACTCAATTTCCTAATTGAGTAACATATAACAATATATCATAACTGACTATATTCTAACTAGCCTATAATCATAATATTGTTCTAACAATATTATGATAACTAATTAATAAACAAATATATATATATAAAACTAATATATGTAATAGTGAATTATTAATCTCATAATTATTCACATTAAAATATACATAAATTAATGTGAGGGCTAATTATTCCCTAACATACCCATTTAATACCTGAGCTTGAAGGTGAATTCCTAAATAATTTGTGAGATTTTCAATAAATGGGTCTATCAATATGCATAAATGATTTCCCTATAGCATGTAACTTGTAACATACCTATAGTCATGATACAGTCACTCATACATGACATCTATTTCATACCTATTATAACATGTATGTATGTAGTCTCATACATGACATATACCTATAGTCATGATATGATAACTTATACCAAACATGAATGTATCAAGTCACACTAATACACTCCATTCATAATATAATGAATTGAAACACCATTCAAAATTTATTCTAAAAAGATACCATTCACTTTGAAACAAATGTGAGATAGATGGTCAATCTATGGATTCTTCAATTCCAATCTCATGCATTATTCCAAAGTCACATAGAATAAATTCATATTCTAGCATTCCAAATTCACATATGACACTCCCTCATTAACCCTCATCATCCCTAATCACTCCCTCATCAACCCTCATATTCCCTTATAATTCTTACTCACTCCCTTATTGGCTCTCATTGTCCCTCATTCTCCTTAATCACTCCCTCATTGGCTATCATCATCCCTCATTATCACTAATAACTCCCTCATCAACCCTCATCATCCACAGTCACTCCTTTATCATAATTGATCATCCCTCATTGTCCCTAATCATCCCTAAACACTCCCTCATCAACACTCATCATCCATAATCATACCTAATCACTCTCTCATCACCCTTCATCATCCTTAGTCACACTCTCATCATCCCTCATCATCCCTAATAACTCCCTCATAACCATCATCATTTATTATCATCCCTAGTAAATCCTTCATCATCTTTCATTATCCCTCATCATCCCTAATCACTCACTCATCAACCCTCATCATCCTTCATGATCTCTAATCACTCCCTCCTCATTCATACTCATCCCTCATTATCCCTAACCATTCCTTCATTGGCCCTCATCGTACCTAATCACTCCCTCATATGGTAAAGTGTGTTCTAATTCAATAGTTAGTAGAAATTTATTTTAGACTAAATAATATCTTTTTAGATGAATCTTGAATGGTGTTTTGATTACTTTTGTTTTGATTGGAGTGTACTAGAGTGATTATTCTCATTCATATTTGGTGGATTAGGTAGGCCCATGATGACTTACTCTAGGGAGATTATTTAATGATTTCCATGGTGGAAATAATATAATACCCTCTTTGCACTTGCATGGTGGAAATTCATTTTGAACAAGGAAGGATGATGAAAAATAATGGCAGATCAAAAATTGCCTCTTTCCACTTGTTTCATATATTGTAATTTGAAAATTGAGTTTTAGAAAAGGAAATTATGTTTCCTTCTCAGTATAAAAGAATGATGTTGTATTATATTTGGATGTGGGGATGTATATGTGGCTTACAAATTGAGTTAATATGATGCAAACTATATTCCTCATCAATGTTAAATTGATACAATGTTGGTAAGTGAAAATGGGCTACATTGTGACCCTGAATTACATTCCATGCCTGAGTTGCATTATGAGCTTAGTTACATTGCAAGTTTGAGTTATATTAATATAATGACTTTCATTGTTAATGATGCATTTTTAAAAATGAGCATGATTATCAAGGGATCCTTATGAGAATCATGATATGTATTTTAACTTATAACTACTGTAGGGGGAGGATTTTCTTTGAATTCCTATGTGGGAAAACAAATTGCAGTAAAGGAAACTTTATAATTCACCCTTGATATGAAATCAATGTTGGAATGATACGTATACTCAGGTTCAAAAATAAATAGTAAATTTATGAAGGAAACTATGTTTCCTCTTTAATGCAAGATTGAATGTTGGCTTAAACTTTGTTTATGTCATGGATTTGTGTATCATGGTTTGTTTCAGCTTGGATCTCTTATTACTCTGTGAAGAGTGTAAGGTTGATGTTTGGGTCTTTTGAGTTAGTTTGAGTTTTGGCCTTGGGTGATTGTAAGGGATGTTGATACCATGTCCTTGACTCACCCATCTAGTAATAAACTTGATGAAATGTATTTTATCATTTCTTTATGGTTTCATAGATTTGACATTTGGAACTATTAGATCTCACACCCCTTGTCACCTTTTCTTTACAGATGTTGATGAGTGTAGTAATTGTGTAAGTTCCTCATTATTATTTATATTTTGATGAGGAGGATATGAAATACTTATTATTTAAGCAATTATTTGTTTTCTATTTGGGTTACAAATGTTAAGCAAAAGGGCTAGAGAATTTTATATTTTCTCATGTTTACGAGTTGTTCTCAAAGAATGATGTAGGTCATGAGTATAAATTATTAGCATTTGTTCCATTGAATTTGCTATGGCATGTTTTCTCCTTGCATTGAAATTCTTTTGCTTGTGTGGGAATTATGATAGTAAAGTGGAGAAGGGGTTGAGAAGAACTACCAATGCTTGCATCATTCCTTTGTGTTTTGTTCTACATAATTTATGTTTAGTGTTTGTCATTTAGGTTTAGTGTTTGTCATTTAGGTTTCATTTTTAGTGTTTTAGGTTAATGGTTTAAGGTTAAAAGATTATATTTTAGTGTTTGGGGTTGCTTTTTTGGGTTTTTACATTTTGGTTTTAAGGTTTAGTGTTTATGGTTTTAGGATTTAGGTTCTATGGTTTTGGGATTGATGTTTTATGGTTCTATATGTTTGGTTTAGGGTTTGAATTTCAAGGTTTAGGGTTTAGTGCTTAGGGTTTTGATATTAGGGTTTAGGGTTAAGATTTTATGGGTCAAAGTTTTGGGTTTTGGGTTTAGGGTTCAATGTTTAGGATTTAAGGTTCATGATTTTAAAAAATTTGTTTAGGTTTTAGTGTTTAAGATTGAGGGTACATGGTTAAGGATTTATGATTTAGTGTTTAAGATTTAGGATTTTAGGCTTATGTTTATGATTTAGGGTTAAGGGCTTAAAAATAAAGTTTTAGGGCTTAGGTCTAGGGTATAAAGTCTAGGGTTTAAGGTTTTAACATTATATGTTTATGGTCTAGGGTTTAGGGTTTAGGTATTATTATTTTAGGTTTATGGATAATTTATTAGGGTTAAGCATTCAAGGTTTATGGCATTTAGGGTTTAGGTATATGATTTAGTGTTAATGGTTTAGGGTTTATGGCTTAAGGTTTGGGGATTAGGGTTTAGGGTTCAATGTATAAGGTTTAAGGTTTAGTGTTTAGGGTTTGATGTTTAGGGTTTAAGGTTAATGGTTTAAAAGGAAATAGAGTGTATTAGGGTGATTAGATACATTTATCTCTAGTATGAATGATTGTATTATGATTACAAGATTGTATCATGTATAAGTGACAACATACGTACATGTAGCACTAGGTATTGGGTAGATGTAATGTATGAATCATTATATCATTAATATATGTATGTTATAGGTTACATGTTATAGGATAGTCATTTATGCATATTAATAGACCCATTGATTAAAAACCCCAAAAAATTATTTAGTAATTCACCCTAAATCCACCTTTAAGCCTTTTACATAAATGTCCCTAGTCACTCATTTCTCTATATAAGTGAGAATGACCCCTATCCTTTCAAGATATGGGTTAGCCAATACCCCCTCTCCTTTCGCTATATAGGTGATAACTCAATCTTATGGTTGATGGCTAGAGGTTTAGGATTTAGAAATTTAGGGTTTAAGGTTTATGGTTGATGGTTTAAGATTCATAGTTTAGGGTTTAGTGTACATAGTTTAGCATTTAAGGTTCAAGTTTTAGTGTTATGGCTTATAGATTAGAATTTAGGGCTTATATTTTAGATTTTATGCTTAAAGGTTTGGTATTTATGGTTTGTGGCTCAATATCAAGGGTTTAGATTTTAGGGTTTAGGGTTTGGTGTTTGGGGTTAGGGTTTTGGGTTTGTGTTTTAACACTTAAGGTTTAGGGTTTAGGGTGTAAGGTTCAGGGTTCTGGTCTAGGGGTTTTGTTTGAGGGTTTGCGGTTTGGAACTTAGTGTTTAATATTTAAGGTTTAAGATTTAATGTTTTGGGATTGGGGCTTAGGGTTTAGGATTTATGGTTTAGATTTTATTGTTTGGGGTTTGTTATTTTAAGTTTAGGTTTTAGGTTTTAGGGTTTATGTTTAGGGATTTAGTTTAGCATTTAAGGTTTTGGGTTTTAGGTTTTGGGTTTTGGGTTTAGAATTTTTGATTTAGGAGTTAATGTTTAGGGTTTATGACTTATGGTTTATGGTTTTAGGTTTGGGGTTAAGAGTTTAGGGATTATGTGTAAGGGTTTAGGGTTTAGAGTTTAGGTTTGGAGTTTAGGATTTAGAATTTAGAGTTTAGGGCTTGTGTTTTGGCATTTATGCATAGGGGTTAAAGGTTTAGAGCTTAGTTATAGGGTTTTTGGGTTTAAGTTTAGGGTTATATGGTTTAGGGTCCATAGATTAGGGTTTGGGGTGTAAGGCATAGGTTTTTAATTTAGGGTTTATTATTTAGGGTTTGGGGTTTACATCTTTTGATTTAGGTTTTTGGGTTTGGTGTCAAATTTTAATGTTTAGGGTTTATTGGATTATGGCTTAGAGTTTAGGATTTGAGATTTATGATTTAGTGTTTAGGTTTAGTGTTCATGGTGTAGGGTTCACTTTTTAGGGTTTGGGGTAAAGGGTTTATAGTTTAAGGTTTCTATTTTAGTCTTTGGTGTTGATTTTTTAGGCTCAGTGTTTAGGTTTTAAGGTTTAGGGTTTATGGTTTTAGGATTTAGGGTTTATGGTTTTAAGTTTGAGGCTTTATAGTTATGGGTTTGTGGTTTAGGGTTCAACTTTCAAATTTTAGGTTTTTATGCTTAGGGTTTTAGGATTAGAGTTTAAGATTTTAGGGGTCAAAATTTTGGGTTTTAGGTTTAGGATTTAAGTTTTGGAGTTTATGGTTTAAGGTACATGATTTTAAATTTTTTTGGGGGTTTAGTGTTTAAAATTGAGGGTATAAGGTTAAGTGTTTAGGATTTAAGATTTTAGGTTTATGGTTTGGGTTTTAGGGTTAAGGTCTTACAGTTTAGGTTTTAGGGTTTAGGGTATAGGGTATAAAGTTTGGGGTTTAATTTTTTAAGTTTATATGTTTAAGGTCTAAAATTTATGGTTTAGGTATTTTTTTTTGGGTTTAGGGATAATAAATTAGTTTTAAGGGTTCAAGGTTTAGGGCTTAGGGTTTAGGGTTTAGGTACATTATTTAGTCTTCATGATTCAAGGTTTATGGCTTAGGGTTTGGGGTTTAATGTTTAGGTTTTAAGTTTTAGTGTTTAGTGTTTGGGTTTTGGTGTTTAAGGTTTATGGTTTAGGTGGAAATGGATTGTACTAGGGTGATTAGTTACATTCATGTCTAGTATGAGTGAATGTATCACGACTATAGGAAGATGTCATTTATGAGTGATCGCATACCTAAATTTAGGACTACATATGTGTTATATGTAATAAATGAATTATTGTATCATTTCTATGTATATACTATAGGTTTCATGCTATAGGCTATTCATTTATGCATATTGATAGACCCATTAATTAAAGTTAATTTTTAAAGTTGAGAACAAGGTTGTTAAGAAGATTCTAAGGAAAAGATAGAAAACTCCAAATATAGTACATATCCAAAAACTGATCAACTTCAAACCTATAAAATAAGTAATTTAATGTTATAAAAAGCTTAAAAAGTGAAAAAACTTCATGATTGTAAGCAGAGTTGATAGTTTGCTAAGACAAAATAGGGGTCTATGTAGTCAAAAAAATCATTTTCTTGGGAATAAAATGTCTGTTGTTTCTTAATTTATTGTAATCAAAAATTTATTTCATGTGTGAATGAAATATAAATTCATTTAAAAATAATTTATACTCGATCCAAGGTTCATGTCAATGAAACCTTCTAAACCCTATTTTCTATGTATCTATAGTCACTTGTAGTCTCCTGTATCACATAGAAAAAATTGTATGAGTTTGTTTATAATATTAGATAAGTTGAGGGAGGTAATAAAGATTCTATTAAAATTTTTAATTCTTGAAAATAGTCTTTAATTTGTATGAAAAAACAATTTCAAACTATTGGGCTCTATGTGCACAGTCAAACCCTAGATCAGGGTTTTTGATACAAAAAAAACCATAACTTGCATATGAACAAGTGGAATCTCCTAAAACTCATAGGTAAGTTGATATAGAAGGTTTATGAGGTATTATAATATTTATCATGCTAAAAATCACCTTATCCTTATAAATACAAAGGACTATTTTTTGATCTACCTATAGATAGTCATAGAAAAGCTTAGTCAAGAGAAATTTCAAGTGTCTTACTTTGTTGATTGAGTTTAAACCTATTATGAAGGTCTAGTGTTATTGTTTAAAAACTATATAATACTTATTTAAATTAATTAAAATAATTTTGTAGTTAATCCAAGTCAATATCATTCCAAGTAGGCAGATTAGGCCATCCAGACCTAAAGAGCAGAGTTGCCATTGAATTTCAATTCTTAAGAAACAAATAAAGGAAATTAGTTTCTCATCATAAGAGATATTATCCAAACATATTAATAAAGATATATAAGAATCATTTTATGATCTTATATTAATAACACCTTTTCAAGACTATACAGGCCTATATATAGTAATATAATAGTTCTTAGGACTAAGTCAATGTTTTGGGCACTTTGGTGTTATAATTGGTATTTTGAGCTTGTGTAAAGATACCTATGAGTCTTGTATAATTGTATTGAGATATTAATTGAGTTTTTGAATTTAATGAGTGTGCACCTCTTTGTATCAAGTCTTTAAGAGGCAAAATTTGGCCTAATAGCCCTATAAAAGCTAGAGTTGTTATCATCTGAGTTTTGAGTTGAATTTATTCATTTCCTAAGAATATTGACTAAAATCATTACTGAAATCCTCTTATTCTTGTTCAAGGAAATGAGGATGTACAATTGTGTGCTTTAGGATTCAAAGAAGGGTTTTGATTGAAGGTAGATTACTATCTTGGGACTGAGTACCCTATTTTAAGTCATAGAAAGTGTCTTTTGATATGCATATAGAGGCTAAGAAGTCAAGAGATAATACTAAAGAATAAGGTCATTAGTATTTAAATACCAATACTCATAAGATTTTTTTTGATAAACCAAGAGATAGTTTATGGTTAAGAAGAGACCTAATTGCAAACAAGTTTATAGAAGCCCTTTAAGTAGACTAGGTTAAGTAAGTGGAGCACTTACTTTGACACTAGTAGGAAATAGTAAATATCAAGATATGGATTGTGTATATAGGTGGAGCATACTCATTTATATCTAGATATGGCTCAATTTCTCAATCATGTATGACATACTCAAGTAGCTAAAGTAGGTAGGGAATACTCAAGTAGGTAAAGTAGGCATGTAATTCTCAATGGTATAGATTTATTACATATGTACCATGATTCAAAAATATTTTTATCATTCTATCTTTTGATCCTAAAATTATGAAAACTAAGTATTGATCAAAATGGATTTTGAAAAACTAACTTCTAAATGATAACTCCTAAAACTCTATAATTAATTTTAGAAGATGCAGAGTGGCCCTAATTTTTCATATTTCATAAAATAAATTTAATTATAAGAATATTAAATGTAATATAAAATTTAATTTAATTTTATATTACATTTTATATTCTTCTTATTTAAATTTATTTTACTAAATATATCCTTTCACACAATAAAATAGAATAATTCAAAGTGCACACAGAGACAAAAACACAACACAAAAAAACTACAGGTCAAAGGGCATACTCCCTTTAGGTTGCAAAGGGTATACACTTTTTGGAATCCAAATGGAATACACCCTTTGGACTTCAAATGATGTACACCATTTGGAGTGCAAAGGGCATATGTCCTTTGACCTGTAGTTTTTGTGTGTGGAGTTATTGTCTCTGTGTGCACTTTGAGCTATTTTGTTTTATTGTGTTGGTTTTTTTTAGTGTGAAAAAGGTGTAAACATTTTGGAATCCAAGGGTGTATGCCATTTTCACTCCAAATTCCATATGCCTTTTATTGAAAAAGTTTTGTTTTTTCATTATGTCACCTTTTTTATCCCAAACTTTGTGCATCCACCTAGTAAGTGATTCTCATAGTATATGCCAGTAATCTAGTCAATAATAAAATCCTAGTAAAGTCATTTTATGTAATAAATAATTATCTCAATACATCATTCAACATGATATATCTCTAGTTATGATGATATTATTTTGGTCTGGAAATATGTAAAAAGGGACATCACATATTTGTGTCTCAAATGAAAAATTCCAAGATTTTACTCGATAAATTTAGGATGATGGACTGTAAGTCTATTTCAAAACCCATGGATATAATACATCAACTATCATATTCAGATCCTTCACCACTAATAAATTCCACTTGCTATCATTATTCGATTTGGTGTTTCATTTACTTGAATTACACTAGGCCATATATTAGCTATGCCTTTGATTATTTATCACTATTCATTCAAGAACCTAAGGTGAGTCATTGGAAATAAGAAAATATAATATTCATATATCTTCAAGTTACTATGGAGCATGTCCTAGAATATAATAAAAATTTTCAATTTTGATTGATAAGATATATGGATGCCAATCATGCAAGTTCAATTGAGGACAATAAATATACATCCGGATTTGTTTTATTTTTGGGATATGGTCCTATCTCTTGTTGGATCAAGAAGTAAAAATTTATTTAATAATCTTCCATTAAATTATAATATCATTTAGTTGGAGGATTTATCTATGAGTAGATATGGATATGTCACATAATTTCAAGATTGGGATTACACAAGAAGATTCAGA
Organism: Torreya grandis; assembly: GCA_037957365.1. NCBI lineage: Eukaryota > Viridiplantae > Streptophyta > Pinopsida > Cupressales > Taxaceae > Torreya > Torreya grandis. The sequence continues at coordinate 69,702 of JARHVA010010324.1, read as the reverse complement.
GTGGCCCTAATTTTTCATATTTCATAAAATAAATTTAATTATAAGAATATTAAATGTAATATAAAATTTAATTTAATTTTATATTACATTTTATATTCTTATTATTTAAATTTATTTTACTAAATATATCCTTTCACACACAATAAAATAGAATAATTCAAAGTGCACACAGAGACAAAAACACAACACAAAAAAACTACAGGTCAAAGGGCATACTCCCTTTAGGTTGCAAAGGGTATACACTTTTTGGAATCCAAATGGAATACACCCTTTAGACTTCAAATGATGTACACCATTTGGAGTGCAAAGGGCATATGCCCTTTGACCTGTAGTTTTTGTGTGTGGAGTTATTGTCTCTATGTGCACTTTGAGCTATTTTGTTTTATTGTGTTGGTTTTTTTAGTGTGAAAAAGGTTTAAACATTTTGGAATCCAAGGGTGTATGCCATTTTCACTCCAAATGCCATATGCCTTTTATTGAAAAAGTTTTGTTTTTTCATTATGTCACCTTTTTTATCCCAAACTTTGTGCATCCACCTAGTAAGTGATTCTCATAGTATATGCCGATAATCTAGTCAATAATAGAAGCCTAGTAAAGTCATTTTATGTAATAAATAATTATCTCAATACATCATTCAACATGATATATCTCTAGTCATGATGATATTATTTTGGTCTGGAAATATGTAAAAAGGGACATCACATATTTGTGTCTCAAATGAAAAATTCCAAGATTTTACTCGATAAATTTAGGATGATGGATTGTAAGCATATTTCAAAACCCATGGATATAATACATCAACTATCATATTTAGATCCTTCACCACTAATAAATTCCACTTGCTATCATTATTCGATTTGGTGTTTCATTTACTTGAATTACACTAGGCCATATATTAGCTATGCCTTTGATTATTTATCACTATTCATTTAGGAACCTAAGGTGAGTCATTGGAAATAAGAAAATATAATATTCATATATATTCAAGGTACTATGGAGCATGTCCTAGAATATAATAAAAATTTTCAATTTTGATTGATAAGATATATGGATGCCAATCATGCAAGTTCAATTGAGGACAATAAATATACATCCGGATTTGTTTTATTTTTGGGATATGGTCCTATCTCTTGTTGGATCAAGAAGTAAAACTTTATTTAATAATCTTCCATTAAATTATAATATCATTTAGTTGGAGGAGTTATCTATGAATAGATATGGATATGTCACATAATTTCAAGATTGGGATTACACAAGAACAAATGAGTATTATATTCTATGACAATCAAGGTGTTTTTTAACTTGTTCTTAATCTAGTGTTTCATTATGACATGAAGCACATTGAGATTCAAGGCCATTTTATATGTGAGATTTTTTAGAAACACAACATTCAAATCTTTTTTTTTTCCCACTCAAGATTAATTTGTATATGTCTTCACCAAGTCATTTTCATGTGTGAATTTTGGGGCATTCATAAATTCTTTATCTTGTACTATTAACATTATACTAAATTAAAGAGATAATGCTAGAATAATTAGTTAGATCAAATAATAAACAAAACATATTTGTAATTGGCGTTATTATAACACCTATGCTATTTTTTATGCTAGTTAGTTAGGGTACTAAACATTAGAATAATATGTACCATAGAATAGAAGTTAGCTTCTTAAATAGAAGTAAATAAATAGATTAAGTTTTATCTATAAATAAATCTCTCTCTTTGATGGAATATAAATTCAAGTGATTCATGAAATTTTATTTTTCTCTCATATAAGTGACCTTATGACTTACCTTTTGAGACACTTTGGAGAGCATTTAGATTCATTGTTTCATAACATGCATGGTTTATTCAAGAGAAGTAACATGAGGGTTTGGAATCAAATTGATAGTAGTATAGGTATGAATGTAAACACTAAGAATTTGAGTAACATTATAGAGTAGGGATGAAGTTTGGGAAACATAAAGAAATAAATTATAGTTATAGAGGAACATACATAGTAACATGATTAGAAGAAATGTAAGGAGGAACAACATTATAAATGCTTTTGGAAATAACAACTTTATCATTCATATCATTTTTTTATTAAAATAATTTTAATGCACACTATCATACACTTTTGCATAAGAAGAATGACCATTAAAATCATTGATAAACACCATTTTATTTTTCAAATAATCAAAAGTATAAACTAAAGGAATTTCAATAAAAATCAACAAATTTTAATCTCATCTATCACTTTACCTTGTAAGTAAATGAGATCTAGTCACCTTAGGTGGAATAATATGGACACATATATAGCATGTAAGTTATTTGAATGATAAATAAATAAAAATAAACTAGGGTTTGTAAACCACACAAAGGGATAGTGATAATGATGTGGAAACTACAGAGACCTAATTTTGATGAAATGACTAGTTATTTGTAATGGTATTATTATGTTTATGTGTTTTTGGGTCATTGGATTATATTTGGATCATATTGGTTGTTTTATTCCTATATTGTCTCTCTATTATTATTTTTGTGCCATGAATCTCCTTATTCTTCTCATTTTTTCTCTTACTCATTTTTTCTCTCTCGTACTCTATTTTTCTTCTCTTTGGCCCTATTGTCCTCTTTTCCCTAGTTATTATTTTTTTCTAGGAGTGTATTTATATGCTCCTATCCTTTTAATTTTATTAACCCTTTACCTCCTCTAATTTTTTAGTTTTTTTAACCCTTAATTTTCAACTTTCCCATCCTTTATGTATCAATTTGCTTGTTGATATGATCATAATCTAAATTTTATAAGTCTCTAAGCACATAATAATGTTAATGTATTTAGGATAAAAATGTCAAATAATAATCCATCTATTGAAATGTAAAGCGAAAAAATTTACTATCAGGAAAAAAACCCTATATAAAAATAAAAATTCTAATATTGTTGAAAGAGCATACAAATGTATACTAGTTTCTCGCATACCATTGATAATGATAAGGGTCAGGAACTTCATATTGCATTAAAATAAAAATTTAGGTGCATATATCCTTATTTTTTTTCCTTCAAAAATTATATCCTAAATGGGTTCTAAATGAAGTAGGCTCTAAAATCCACCCCTCTAGTTTTTAGTGTTTTCTTAGGAGTTTTGGAGGTGGATTAGGGTTATCAAGAAGAAGAATGAATATTGGGAGATTTGTAGTAAATTTCAAAAAAAATGGAGATTTTTTTTGTATAATATTTAAAAAAAAAAAAAAAAACCTATAAATATTTTCAAGATCATTCATCATCATTCTAGGAGCATACACTATTGACTAGGAGTATACTCTCTCTCTCTCTCTCTCTCTAGGAGCATACCACTATGCTTTAAGTCATATCGGGAACACATCACTACAACCCTAATCATTTTATACAAGTGTTTAGTTAGAAATAAGCTATGTGGGTTATATGAGAATCACTATTTGGACCTATGTGTGCCAAATTTTAGCATCTGACACCACATAAGGTTGGTAAAATTTTGTATTGATTTAATAACCCACTCTTTGCACTTTTTGAAATTTCAATGAATTTTTATTTTATGTAATTAGGTTTTGTTTGTTGTTATTTTACTATATTTTGTTTATATATGAATTAAACACTTTAAAATGTGTTTATTATGGTCTTATTAACCTATAACCACTTTACATATCTATATTTTGGTGAAAATGTTCCCTTTTACACCCTTTAAGGTTAAATTATGTATCCATTGTCATAGAGCTGATTTTTGGGGATAAAATTATTTATTTCTCCATCATTATCACTATTCCATTATGTGCTCATGTAAACCCTAGTTTTTTAATTATTTATTTATTATTTAAATTATAATGTATACTTGTATGTTCTATATGCATACATATTATTTTGCCTGAGTAAAATAAATCTAACATCCCTAATATGAAAATTAATATATTGAGTGGAAAACACGTTGATTATGTTGAAATTTATTTGGTTAATACTTCTAAGTATTTAAATTATAAAATGGTGACTATCAATGATGTTAATGTTTTTTCTTTCAAGACACATATGAATGATAATGCGAATGCAAATGATTTTAATTTCAATCATATGAATGATTTGAAAGATAGTGATAATGTTTTGAATGGATTGTAAACCATAAATATTTTTTGAGATAGGTAAATAAAGCATTGAAATACTTTGCATGTTTATAAAACACATCCTAGTATACCCTATAGAGATAGATATAACATTTTATGTATATAGGGATATTCAAAGAAACACCCTAGCTCAAGATCCCATAGTTTGATACATACCTTTTGGGGTAAATAATGGATGATTTAATTATCTTAATGATGTTCAACCTTCTATAGGTTCCAAACCTATATTGAATAATGTTTTTGTTTATCAATTTGTTCCCAATATCATTCCTCCCCCATTTATTTTACTCATGTTGTTCTATATTTGCATTAAAAATTTAATCTTAATTCTTCTAAATTTTTTTAGCCATCACAACATGTTTCTCAACTTGCATCCTTTATCCATTGCACTTATCAAGTTATTAATGTTTTATTCCTACTTATACCACTACTACTTTTATCCTAAAACATTAAGTGATCATCCTTAAAAAAAACAGTGTTAATATGAAATAAAAAACTTCAATTGATCTCTCAAGGATCTCAAAAATCAACTCATGAGGTTAATTAATTTGATATATTACTCAACCCTTTGGATTATTATATCTTTCTTACCCTTTCCCTACCATTTAAAAAATAAATGCGTTCAATCTCATCGCATTAAATATTTTTATGCTTTATGTCTCAACTTTACGCATAATGATAAATTATTGATACAATATTTCATATAAGCCTTAAGGCCTATAATCTTGATTTTTTTTTATGTGTTTCCATCTAGGTCAATGCTTGGCTGAATATTTATTAGTTCACATTTAAATCAAAATTTGCATGAAGGTCAATTTTTCATAGATTACTCAACTTAAATAAGGACCTAATGATAATGTTAGTGAGTCTATGTTGAGATTCAAAACCATGGTTATGAATATGACTCATCAATAATTTTATAGTAAATTACAAAGTATATTCTCTCAAATTTTACTCTGTCTCATTAAATATAAAGTGGTATTTAATACTTATCCATCCTTCGATGAACTTTGTCAAACAGTTAGAAACTTTAAGACCAAAATTTAATTTACTCAAACATGGGTACTAATTCCCCTAACTCTAGTGGAGAATGATATGTCATCCTTGGCAACTCAAATTCATAAGGTTAAGCTAATATATCCAAATAGGAAGAAAGAGGGGGGAAATCAAGGATCGAGATTGGGTAATTTGGGTTGATTTGGGCATTGAATTGGCCTAGTCTTAGTAGGTAGAATTTCTTGATCATGGTGAGTCCATTCTAAATGCTAGTTGAATGCATTATTTTGATAGATGAGTTGGTGAGGTAAGGGAATGGTATAAAACATCATGTTCTTATGCTCATGATCAATGTTTTTTTGGATAGAAATATTGAGACTATGAACAAATACTCAACTAAAATCTCCTATGCATCAAGGTTGGACTTTCCCAAAAGCATCATTTAAAGAAACAAAAGAATACAAGGCAAATGATATTAAGATTATATTAAATCAAATTTGAACTTATAATTCAATTACTAAGTAAATAAATTAACAAAAACTAATTTACTTGCAAATGAAAGATAACATATAAAAGGAAATATTAGTTGCATGTAAAAATTCACTATTCCCAAGTGACAATTACAATTTAATCTAAAGAAATAAATGTATATATATATATATATATATATACACACATATATATATATATATGTGTGTGTATATATATATATGTGTATATATATATATATATATATATATATATATATATATATATATATATATATATATATATATAGTGTGTGTGTGTACACACACACACACACTATGTTTTTGTATTTTCAAATATAATAAAATTAAACTAATTATTTTACTCATTAAATGAAAATAAGAATACACTAATATATATATATATATATATATATATATATATATATATATATATATATATATATATATATATATATATATATAATATCTTAAAAAGACAAAAAAAAGAAATGGATAATGAACAGGAAACAACACAAAGACTTGGGGAAATATTAAAAAAACATAAAAAATTATGGCCTAGATATATACTCACAAACTATTTATGAAATCATACATATAGGCTTTAAAATTTATAGAAATGCATAACATAGAAAGCCAACTAAAAATAATGGATGTAGACAAACCAAAAAATGACAATTGTGAATTAATACTATAGATTAGAAAATACAATTAGACTTGGAACAATAGATTGAAATACTGAAATTGAATTATAAGAAACATTAAACAATTGTAAACTAATCCTATTGTTTGGACAATAAAATTAGATTTGGAACAATAGATTGAAATAAAATTACAGGAAATACTAAACTATAACCATATTATCAAGGAAATAACTTCACAAATATATATTACAAGTTGGAAATATAACACTTGCATGAATAGATAAAACATTTATAAAATAGCAAAACAAAATCTAGTAAGAGGTACAATAAGGATGAGTGTATGGTTTATAGATTTTTTGAGATAAATCCATTAGCATTGACTTATCCAAACCTTGAAAAATAGTGATTGGAAGTCACCAATACAAACAATATATAAAATTGTTTGAACTCTTAACAATAGGAATAAAACTAAAAAACATAATCTAATGTTAATGAATATAAAAATTAAATCTAAACTTAATTTACTCTAACCTAATAAATATAAGCATAAACCTATGACATTTCATGTGGTTTACAAATACATATGGGTCATAAGAGTGATCTAGAACATATTTAGGGTATAATTCTCCAAGTTGTGATAGTGATTTATCTCATGGGAAACCAACTCAAAAGTGTAAATTCTCCACAATTTTACTAATATGAAAATAACATCATAATTGGGATTTTGTATTGATATTGGGTAGATACTAAGTTGTGGATATAATATTTTCTAATCAAAGGAAATTTAGAAGGGAGGAAGTATATATATGATAGAAAAGGAAATCAAATAAGTACAATGAAGTTTCTAGTTGAAGTAAGTGAATCAATATGGCATGTGGAGTTTTTATTTTTCTAAGCCCAACCTTTGAATTTCTTTTACACCATTTCACGATGAAACCACCAATTCATCTACACTAACAACTACATAACCACCTTAACAGTTTGAAAAATTATTGTATTGGGTTCACCACAATCCTAATTAAAGGATCAAATATATAGTTTGATAAATACAATGTACTCAAGCTAGATAGATATAAGAAAATATGAAAAACATAAAGTGGTTTAACAAAAGAAGCAATGGATAGAAAGAAGATAGATGAGAATGTTGCACCATGGAAAATTGGGGTGATTAAATATTCCCCTCTCAATAATGGTGCCTTGTTATTAAGTGACAAGATGAATTTTAATAAAAAAGGAACTAAAGGAAAGGGTTATATAATTCACCTTTACTTACTTGTGTGGCATTTATGAAGCTATTTGAGACACCCATCTTCTTATAAAAGTGATTGGAAGCATTAAGTATAACATAATATAAATTTATGAAAATCACTCTAGCAATGATAAAATGAAATTAATTACCATTTATTTTTTTAAGTAATATAACCCCTATATTGTCCCATACGAAGTGGCCAAGGTGCACACTATATCCTATAGAGGTGCACTCACCTAAAAATATACAAGAAGGAATCAAGGGCAAGAGTATAACTTGATTTTCAAAAAATATTTTTAATAAACAAGGATAATATTAATTATCTTAGATTCATGAAAAAGATACTACTTGATGTGTATCACATGGCTTCAATCTTATAAAATAACAAACAATTAGTAAAACCAAAAAAATGAAAAAAAAACTATCTAAAAGCATCTGAAATATTGTGGAGTAAAAAAAAAGAAGTTGAGTTAAGAAAAGGAAAATATAAAAATTAAATTAAAAAAAATCAAGGTATACAATTTTTATACCACTAAAAAAATAATTTAACTTTTAGTAAAATAAGAAAAAGAGCTATAGTTCACAAGTGGCCAAATTTTAAGCAAAGATAGACAATGAAGGAGAGTGATGAGAAGATGGCAGAACCAACACTGGTAGGAGTATTAATTTGAATAAATCATTTAATAAAACCAACATCTTAAATCATTAAAAATCTACCCCAAAATCATGTTACTCAATCTAAGGACTAAGACAAGGTTTGTATGATCCCTCAAAATCAACTATCATAATATTATAATTATCATAGGTGTTGTTAATTACATACATAAAGAGATGCCTGTGATTATATTCTATGATCATGAAATCCCAAGGGATGACTATAATAATGGACCACTCTTGATTTTAACCCTCATCAATACATAATCACAATTACCAAATGTTATTATGATCGATAATGGTTTAAGTATAAATGTGTGGACCATGAAATTTATTAGCATTTTTGGATACGCTCAAATGGATTTAGCTGGTCTAACCATAGTTATTAAAGGTTATGATAGAATAAATATGAATATACTTAGGTTAATTACCTTACCTAATACTTTGGGTCCTAAGATGATTATATGTTTGTTTCATGTACTACTACATAATGGGGCATATGACATATTCTTTGCTAAAAATGACAAAAAAAAGAAACGGATAATGAACAGGAAATAACACAAAGACTTGGCAAAACATTAAAAAATCATCAAAATTTATGGGCTGTAAAACACTCACAAATTATTTATGAAATCAAACATATAGGCTGTAAAAATTATAGAAATACATAGGATAGAAAGCCAACTAAAAAAAATAGATGTAGAAAACCAAAAATTAACAATTGTAAACTGATCCTATTGTTTGGACAATAAAATTAGATTTATAACAATAGATTGAAATATTGAAATAAAATTATAGGAAATACTAAACTATAACCATATTATCAAGGAAATAACTTCACAAATATATATTACAAGTTAGAAATATAACACTTGCATGAATAGATAAAACATTCATAAAATAGCAAAATAAAAACTAGTAAGAGGTACAATAAGGATGAGTGTATGGTTTATAAATTTCTTGAGATAAATCCACTAGCATTGACTCATCCAAAACTTGAAAAATATTGACTGTAAACCACCAATACAAACAATATATAAAATTGTGTGAACTCTTAAAAACAGGGATAAACCTAAATAAAATAATCTAATGTTAATGAATATAAAAATTAAATCTAAACTTAATTTACTCTAACCTAATAAATATAAACATAAACCTATGGCATGTCATGTGGTTTATGAATACATATGGGTCATAAGAGTGATCAATAACATATTTAGGGTACAATTCTCCAAGTGGTGATAGTGATTTATTTCATGGGAAACCAACTCAAAAGTGTAAATTCTTCACAACTAAATTTATATGAAAATAACATAATAATTAGGACTTTGTATTGATATTGGGTAGAGACTAAGTTGTAGATATATTATTTTCTAATCGAAGGAAATGGAAGGGAGGAAGTATATATATGATAGAAAAGGAAAAAAGATAATTTTAAGCACAATGAAGTTTCTATTTGAAGTAAGTGACTCACTATGGCATGTGGACTGTTTCTTTTTCCAATCCCAACCTTTGAATTTCTTTTACACCCTTACATGATCAAACCACCAATTCATCTACACTAATAGCTACATAATCACCTTAATGGTTTGGAAATTTTTTGTATGAGGTCCACCACAATCCTTATTAAAGGATCAAATATATAGCTTGATAAATGAAATGTGATCAAGCTATATAGATAGAAGCAAATATGAAAAATACAAAATGATTTAACAAAAAAAGTAATAGATAGAAAGAAGATAGATGAGAATGTTGTACCCTACAAAATCGGGGTGCTTAAATATTCCCCTCTCAATAATGGTGACTTGTCATGAAGTGACAAGATGAATTTTCTTAAAATAAGAACTAAAGGAAAGGGTTATATATTGTACCTTTACTTACTTGTGTGTCATTTATGAAGCTAGTTGAGACACCCATCTTCCTACAAAAGTGAAAGGAAGCATCAAGTATAATATGATATAAATTTATGAAAAACACTCTAGTAATGATAAAATGAAATTAATTGCCATTTTTAAAAAAATAATATACCCCCTAGATTTTCCCATTAGAAGGGGCCAAGGTGCACACTATATCCTGTAGAGGTGCACTCACCTGAAAATATACAAGAAGGAATCAAGGGCAAGAGTATAACATGATTTTTAGAAAATATTTTTAATAAACAAGGACAATATTAATTATCTTAGATTCAGGGAAAATATACCACTTGATGTGTATCACATCGCTTTGGTCCTATAAAACAACAAATAAATAGTAAAAATTAAAAAAAGGAAAAAAACTATCTAAAAGCATCTGAAATATTATGGAGTAAAAAAAAGAAAGTTGAGGTGAGAAAAGGAAAATATAAAAAATAAATAAGTGAAATAAAAATCAAGGTATACAATATTTCTATCACTAAAAAAATCTTTTTACTTTTATTAAAATAAGAAAAAGAGCTATAGATCACTAGTGGCCAAATTTTAAGCAAATACAGGCAATGTGGGAGAGTGATGAGAAAATGGCAGAACCAATACTGTTAGGAGTATTAATTTGAATGAATCAATTAATCAATCAAAACAATATCTTAAAGTCATTAAAAATCTACCCCAAAATCATGTTACTCAATCTAAGGACTAAGACAAGGTTTGTATGATCCCTCAAAATCAACCATCATAATATTATAATTATCATATACTTAATGGATTCATAAGTGTTGTTAATTACATGCATAAAGAGATGCCTATGATTATATTATATGATCATGAAATTCCAATGGATGACTATAATAATAGACCACTCTTGATTTTAACCCTCATCCATACACAATCACAATTACCAAATGTTATTATGATCGATAATGGTTCAAGTATAAATGTGTGGACCATGAAATTTATTAGTAGTTTTAGATACGCTCAGATGGATTTAGTTGGTCCAACCATAGTTATTAAAGGTTATGATGGAATAAATAGGAAAATACTTAGGTGAACTACCTTACCTATTACTTTAGGTCCTAAGATGATTATATGTGTGTTTCATGTACTACTACATAATGGTACATATGACATATTTCTTAGCTAAAAATGACAAAAACAATAAATGGATAATGAACAGGAAACAACACAAAGATTTGGTGAAACATTAAAAAAACAAAAATCATGGGTTGGAAATACACTCAAATTATTTATGAAATCAAACATATAGGCTTTTAAAACTATATAAATGCATAGGATAGAAAGCTAACTAAAAATAATGGATGTAAACAAACCAAAAAATGACAATTGTAAACTAATACTAAAGATTGGACAATAATATTATACTTGGAACAATAGATTGAAATACTAAAATTGAATTACAGGAAACATTAAAAAATAACCATATTATCAAGGAAATAACTTCACAAGATATATTACAATTTGGAAATATAACACTTGCATGAATAGATAAAACATTAATAAAATAGCTATACAAAAGCTAGTAAGAGGTACGATAGGGATGAATGTATGGTTTATTATTTTTTTGAGAAAAAGCCATTAACATTGACTTATCCAAACCATGAAAAATATTGATTGGAAATCAATACAAAAAATATATAAAATTGTGTGAACTCTTAACAACAGGAATAAAACTAAGAAAAAATAATCTAATGTTAATGAATATAAAAATTAAATATAAACTTAATTTACTCTAATCTAATAAATATAAACATAAACCTATGACATGTCATGTGGTTTACGAATAATATGGGTCATAAGAGTGATCTAAAACATATTTAGGCTATAATTCTCCAAGTGGTGATAGTTTCTTATCTCATGGAAAACCAACTCAAAAGTGTAAATTCTCCACAATTAAACTAATATGAAAATAACATCATAATTGGGACTTTGTATTGATATTGGGCAGGGACTAAGTTTTGGATATATTATTTTCTGATTGAAGGAAATGGAAGGGAGGAAGTATATATATGATAGAAAAGGAAAAAATAATAATTTTTAGCACAATGAAGTTTCTGGTTGAAGTAAGTGAATCACTATGACATGTGGAGTGTTTATTTTTCTAAGCCCAACCTTTGAATTTCTTTTACACCATTTCAAGATGAAACCACTAGTTCATCTACATTAACAGCTACATAATCACCTTAACGGTTTGTAAAATTATTGTATCATGTTCTCCATAATCCTAATTAAAGGATCAAATATATAATTTGATAAATGAAATGTGCTCAAGCTAGATAGATAGAAGAAAATATGAAAAACACAAAGTGGTTTAACAAAAGAAGCAATGGATAGAAAGAAGATAGATAAGAATGTTTCACCATGCAAAATTGGGGTGATTAAATATTCCCCTCTCAATAATGGTTCCTTGTCATGAAGTGACAAGATGGTTTTTTTTTTAAATAGGAACTAAATGAAGGGGTTATAGAATTTAATTTTACTTATTTGTGTGGCGTTTATAAAGCTAGTTGAGACACCCATCTTCCTACAAGTGAAAGGGAGAATCAAGTATAACATGATATAAATTTATGAAAAACACTCTAGCAATGATAAAATGAAATTAATTTCCATTTATTTTTTAAAAATAATATACCCCCTAGATTGTCCCATCAAAAGGGGCCAAGGTGCACACTATATCCTATAGAGGTGCACTCACCTAAAAATATACACGAAAGAATCAAGGGCAAGATTATAACATGATTTTTGGAAAATAATTTTAATAAACAAGGACAATATTAATTATCTTAGATTCTTGTAAAACAACAAACAATTTGTAAAAACAAAAAAAGAAAAAAAACTATCTTAAAGCATTTAAATTATTATGGAGTAAAAAAAAGGAAGTTGCGGTGAGAAAATGAAAATATAAAATTAAATAAATAAAAATAAATAAATGTATACCATATTTCTACCACTAAAAATATTGTTTAACTTTTAGTAAAATAAGAAAAAGAGATATAGTTCACTAGTGGCCAAATTTTAAGCAAAGATAGACAATGAGGGAGAGTGATGAGAAGATGGTAGAACCAACACTGGTAGGAGTATTAATTATAATGAATTAGTTACTCAATGAAAACATCTTAACATCATTAAAAATATACCCCAAAATCATGTTACTCGATCTAAGGACTAAGACAAGGTTTGTATGATCACTCAAAATCAGCCATCACAATATTATAATTACCATCTACTTAATGGATTCATAGGTGTTGTTAATTACATACATAAAGAGATGCCTATGATTGTATTCTATGATCATGAAATCCTAATGGATGACTATAATAATGGACCACTCTTAATTTTATCCCTCATCAATATGCAATCACAATTACCAAATGTTATTATGATCGATAATGGTCCAAGTATAAATGTGCGGAACATGAAATTTATTAGCAATTTTGGATACGCTCAAATGGATTTATTTTGGTCCAAACATAGTTATTAAAGGTTATTATGGAATAAATAGGAATATACTTAGGTGAATTACCTTACCTATTACTTTGGGTCCTAAGATGATTATATGTTTGTTTCATGTACTACTACATAATGTGACATATGACATATTTCTTGGTTGAAAATGACAAAAACAAGAAATGGATAATGAACAAGAAACAACACAAAGACCTGGGGAAACATTAAAAATTCATCAAAAATTATGGGCTGGAAATGCACTCACAAATTATTTATGAAATCAAACATATAGGCTTTAAAAATTATAGAAATGCTTAGAATAGAAAGCCAACTAAAAATAATGGATGTAGACAAACCAAAAAATGACAATTGTAAACTAATATTATCGATTGGACAATAAAATTAGACTTGGAACAATAGATTGAAATATAGAAATTGAATTATAGGAGAGACTAAAAAACAACCATATTATCAAGAAAATAACTTCACAAAATATATTACAAGTTATAAATATAACACTTGCATGAATAGACAAAACAATGATAAAATATCAAAACAAAAGCTAGTAAGAGGTATGATAAGGATGAATGTATGGTTTATAATTTTTTTGAGATAAATCCATTAGCATTAACTCATCCAAACCTTGAAAAATATTGACTCGAAACCACCAATACAAACAATATATAATCCTTTTAAAAAATGTAATGTTAATGAATATAAAAATTAAATCTAAAATTAATTGACTCTAACCTAATAAATATAAACATAAACCTATGCAATGTCATGTGGTTTACAAATACATATGGGTCATAAGAGTGATCTAGAACATATTTATGGTACAATTCTCCAAGTGGTGATAGTTCTTTATCTCATGGGAAACCAACTCAAAAATGTAAATTCTCCAAAACTAAACTAATATGAAAATAACATCATAATTGGGACTTTGTATTGATATTGGGTAGAGACTAAGTTGTGGATATATTATTTTCTAATCAAAGGAAATGGAAGGAAGGAAGAATATATATGATAGAAAAGGAAAACAAACAATTTTAAGCACAATAAAGTTTCTATTTGAAGTAAGTGAGTCTATATGGCATGTGGAGTGTTTCCTTTTCCAAACCCAACCTTTGAATTTCTTTCACACCCTTTCACAATAAAACCAGCAATTAATCTACACTAACAGCTACATAACCACCTTAACAGTTTGAAAAATTATTGTATCAGGTTCACCACAATCCTAATTAAAGGATAAAATATATAATTTGATAAATGAAATGTTCTCAAGCTAGATAGATAAAATCAATTATGAAAAAGACAAAATGGTTTAAGAAAATAAGCAATGGATAGAAAGAAGATAGATGAGAATCTTGCATCATGAAAAATTGGGGTGTTTAAATATTCCCCTTTCAATAATGGTACCTTGTCATGAAGTGACAAGATTAATTTTCCTAAAATAAGAACTAAAGGAAAGGGTTATATAATGTACCTTTACTTACTTGTGTGTCATTTATGAAGCTAGTTGAGACACCCATCTTCTTATAAAAGTGAAAGGAAGCATCAAGTATAACATGATATAAATTTATGAAAAACACTCAAGCAATGATAAAATGAAATTAATTTCCATTTATTTTTTAAAATAATATACCCCCTAGATTGTCCCATCAGAAGGGGCCAAGGTGCACACTATATCCTGTAGAGGTGCACTCACCTAAAAATATACAAGAAGGAATCAAGGGCAAGAGTATAACATGATTTTTAGAAAATATTTTTAATAAACAAGGACAATATTAATTATCTTAGATTCATGGAAAAGATACCACTTGATGTGTATCACATCTCTTCCATCCTATAAAACAACAAAGAATTAGTAAAAATAAAAAAAGGAAAAAAAAAGCTATCTAATAGCATCTGAAATATTGTGGAGTAAAAAAAAGGAAGTTGAGGTAAGAAAAGGAAAATATAAAAAATTAAAGAAATGAAAAAAATAAAGGTATACAATCTTTCTACCACTAAAAAAATATTTTAAATTTTATTAAAATAAGAAAAAGAGCTATAGTTCACTAGTGGCCAAATTTTAAGCAAAGACAGCCAATGAGGGAGAGTGATGAGGAGATGGCAGAACCAACACTCGTAGGAGTATTAATTTGAATGAATCAATTACTCAACTAAAATAACATCTTAAAATCATTAAAAAGCTACCCCAAAATCATGTTACTTGATCTACTTAATGGATTCATGGGTGTTGTTAACTACATAGGCAAAGAGATACCTATGATTATATTCTATGATCATGAAATCCCAATGGATAAATATAATAATGGACCACTCTTGATTTTAACCCTCATCAATACACAATCATAATTACCAAATTTTATTATGATTGATAATGGTTCAAGTATAAATATGTGGACCATGAAATTTATTAGTAGTTTTGGATACGCTCAGATGGATTTAGCTGGTCCAACAATAGTTATTAAAGTTTATGATGGAATAAATAGGAATATAATTAGGTGAATTACCTTACCTATTAATTTGGGTCCTAAGATGTGTTGGGTGAATATTTTGTCAATCAGTAACTGATGAGCAAAATAGGTCTCTTCAACCATATCATAGGGAAATTGGTCAGCCAAATGTGCAGGTTTACTACATCAAAAGGAGACAAATCTCTCCTCTCATCAAGGGGAGGTTCCTTGTAAATATGCAGGAGTTATATACTATATATATAAGTAGAAAATAACACTTAGGGGTAAGATAAACCATCCATCTCTCTTTTTTTAGAGATGATGTTCACAAATCAAAGGAGAAATCCTGATGAAATGACAAAAGACACTCCTCTTCTTTCAAAAGTGATGTTCAGCAGACAAAAGGAAACTTTCAGGTGGTGACAAGTAACTTGTAACAAGGTGTGGTAACATAGTAGGATGAAATGTAGCACAAAGTCTCCACCTCAACTGCTAAAAAGTGAAATACGAAGGATAATGAGGGCATAAAGTCATCCCAAGGTCCTTTACACAAAAATAGAAAACAAAGGATAATGAGGGCACAAAGTCGTCCTAAGATTCTTTACACAGGAATGAAAGAAAACACACTAAAGGCAATTATGAGGGGCACAAAGTCTCTCTACAGTTGGCTTCAGGACACCTTTCTAATTATTTTCACTAATTCTGCTTATTCAATTAAATGGACAAAAAATGTATTAGGGAAACAGACATAAGAACAATTTCCCAAACAACCAAGCTATTCCAGCACAAAGTCTGAAAAGTCACTTGTTTTCTTAATCAAATAATGAAATATAATCAACAATTTGAGCTCAAAGTCTCAGTAATGCCTTTCAATTTAGGTAGAGTTTTGTTTCTGATAACAGAGGGAGATATCTAAAACAATAAGAGAGAGTCCAATATATAATGCTCCAAGAAAGACTTGGGTGCTTTATTTCACAAAAATGGCTTACGATGCATTCAATGCCTTTAATGCATTTTAAATTTTGTCCATGAGCTATGCTAGAATTGAGCATCAGTTTTTAATATGGGTTGCTTAATGTGTTTCCTTATATGTACACAGTTGTTCATTCTACTCAATGCAAAAAAATAGGCCATGCCATTAAATATTTGCACTCTTTGATGTCCACCTGGTGGACTGCTTTACCTTCTAGAAACATATCCTATGCACAGATATTTTTTGATCTTTCTCCATTGTTCCCCCTTTCCTTATTTTATCTTGTCCTTATCTGTATGGTCTAAGCCCTCAGGCTATCTCTTTGGCTGATCGCTGAATTTGTTTATAGGGTCTATGCTTAAGCCTGTAAGGATCAATAGTTATTTCATTGCCACAAATTTGACATCTTCATGTCCTTCATTGTTTGAAAGCAAATAGCTAGTTGGTTACCCTAAATTTGATGGCTACAGGCCCATCATCCTCCTTAGCCATTCCTTCATGTCTTTCCTGCTTGCTTTGGCCATTTTCTATTGATCTCAACAAATGACACATGGTGCCTTCTGCTGTGAAACATGTGAGGACACTTGGCAACATCTGCTTAACTTATAGAGGCTTTGGGTGCCTTTTGAGAGTCCTACAAAAAATGACATGTGGTGGCTTCTATCGAGCTCCTAGAAACACTGTAGAAACATTTGGGACTCTTTTGGACTCATGCAGATGATGACACATGGCATGTTCCACTCGAGTTTAGCCACTCACTCGGGACCCATCACAATCCTTACTCAATAAAAGGAAGAAGCTATGAATGTTGCCACTTGGAAGCCTCTACCGAGCTTTATAGATGACATGTGGCACGTTTCGCTGCTTTAAAAGTTACTAAAAATTATGTATCAATAGACGACACTTGGTAGCTTCTACTTAGACTTTATAAGTGACACGTGGCGGCTTCCACTACACTTTGTAAGGGACACATGGTGCATTCTACTACACTTTTTAAGGGACACGTGGTGTGTTCTGCAGCACTTTTTAAGGGACACATGGTGCATTCTACTTTCCCTGGGGAGAGCCTTCTGTAAGGGTACCTACCCTTCAGGTGGTTTTGGGATGGCCTTCAGGTTTTAATTTTCTCAGTGGGCTTTTGCTACTCTTTTCCTTCAGATAAAAATTCCAAAGGAATTCCTTCAGATAATTTGTTCGAAGGAAATCTTCCTTTGCTTTGCCTTAGTCAATTTTCCGCTGATCTCAATAGGTAACACATGGCATGTTCCATTGTGAATCAAGTGAGGACACGTGGCAGCATCTACTTAACTTATAGAGGCTTTGGATACCTTTTGAGAGTCTCACAGAGGATGACACATGGTAGCTTTCATTGAGCTTTAGAAACACTATATAAACACTTGGGACTCACTTGGATTCATGTGGATGTTGACACTTGGCGCGCTCCATTGAGCTAGAACAGGGCACGTGGCACGTTCTGCTACTTTGAAACTTATTAGAAACTGAGTCTCGGTAGGTGACACATGGTAGCTTCTACTCTTTTGTATTTTTCTTTTGGTCACTCCTTTGAACCACTGAAAAGTAAAGCGTTTAAACTTGATAAACTTTGACAAAGCACTTGACTCTTTGAAGCTTGCCGATGAACCCTTTGGTTGAACCTTGGCACTAAACCAATCTTGAAATTGCCTAAGTGTTGGAAACTTGTTCTTTTAATTAAACTCACTTATATAAGCCTTTGAACTTGTTGAACCTACTGATTTCAAGCATGTAGAGTCCATAGAAATGAGTCCGTAAAATTGGTGGAGTTTATAGAAATGAGTCCATAGATTCAAGCCTACAGAGTCCATAGAAATCTAAAAAATCTTGAATAATGAAGAATTTGAATGCTCAGAATAACTTTTGAGAAGGGGAGAGAGGATTTTGGTCTATTGGACCAAAATAGTTCAAATGTGTGTCCCAAAAATGAGTGATATTTTTGGGGGACAACATTTGGCTCCAGTTGGGGAACTTCCTTCAGTTGAAAACTTGGAACAACTGAGGGGAGTAGAAAATAGAATCTCTAGTGCCTTGAAGTATGCCATTGGGATATGGAGTCATGCTACCCAAAAGTAAAGGTGACAAAAACAAAAATGAAAGCACAAAAATAGAACTAAAGACTATACAAATATACATATGTACAAGCTGATCTTATCTGATACTTCACAGATTGAAGTGCTTCAGATGTTACCCATTGTGATACAATGAAGAGGGCATTCCATCCTGATAAACTAGCAAGAAACCATTTTGTCCCCAAAATTGGTGATGGGTGAATGGAGCTCTCCACCAAGAATCACATTTTCTGTGCACTCCTTTTGGCTCTCTCTTCTTGCTCTATGGCAAGACGTGATCTTTAATCTAAAAATCGTAACTCCTTGCTCTCTATGAAAAGTTCCTTTTGTTGACTTTGGAGTACAATAGTATGGTCCAATACCATAGCTTTTTGTTCTATTGGTTTAGTCCAGCACATGTTTTGATTGTCAGCATCAAACTCCTTATAAACCATCAGCTCAGTATCTCCTTTGGTGTGAAGGAGTTTGACATCTTAGTCTTGAGCAACCTTCAATCCGAGCAATAGAGATTCACATTCAATTATGTTGTTGGTGTTTCTAAATTGTAACTTGCATGAAGAAGGAAAAACATCTCCTTGAGGAGATATCAACACAATCCCAGCTTCAACATTGTTAGAAGAATTGCTACCATCAGATTCTAGGATCCAAACATCATCAAAAATTGATCTTCTATCATATTTCTCTTCATTGGAAGTGGAAGATGTTTTTTCATTTGTACTGCACCCTACCAATTCTTTTAATGTCTTATTTGAATCAATTTTTAGAATGCCACCTATAGGAGTTTCATCTATAGAAACATGAACACCCTTTGTGGTCAAGAAGTAATTACCCTTGCCTGAAGATTCAAATAGAATTTGAGCTTCAGGGGCTGATTTTTGAGTGACAACATATTTTGATTCCTTTTCAGGAAGTAGCCTCTGCATGATGCCTTTGACAGGGATCCTCACTTCAGATAGGTCCATGCTCAATTCTCCACCAACATCCTTGCAAAAAATTTGCCCCAAAAGAATGCCGTATGAGGCTAGAATATCGGCCACCAGAACTGTCATCTTGATTCTCTTGTCTGGGAATGCCATAAATGCAAATTGGGCATCCTTGATTTGTCCCAGTAGTGGCACTTGCTTGTTCTCCATGGAAAAACATCTACCAAATGTCTTGGTCAATGTGAGGCCAAGTGATTTTGCCACTTTGGCAGGCATGACATTGTCTGAAGCTCCAAAATCAATGATGTAATTACTCAGCTTGTGACCATTTATCAACAAGAAAACATAGAAAGGCTCTATTTTCCTAGGGGTAGTAAGAGGAGTAATGACAAGGTTATTTGGGATAGACATGTTCCTTGGGGATCATGATTTACCTTATTAGCTTCTTGTCCTACAGGGATGGCTATATTCTTCACACACTCTACCAACCTGTCCAACTGCTCAGGATTGGCTTGTAGGAATTCAAATTCAGTCATTTGGATTTTAGTTTTCTTGACATGATCAATTATGTCAAATTACTGAAATAGACTAGGAAGAGAGGATGGGAGTTCATCCTTTTGGTTTTTGGGAGGGGGAGGACTGATCTGTGAAGTTGAAGTAGAAGGTGCAGAGATGTTTGATGTACTTACCTTTCTGGCAATCACAGGGTCCTTTGGCTGGAAAGTTAGAGTGGCTCCCTGCTTAGCAATTGAAATTGCTAGTTGAGGTCACTCCTCTACTTTCTCCTTATCAGCTGGTTGGGATGACTGGTTCTAGGACTGGGTAAATACAGCATATGATCCATCAACTGCTTCACCTTTACCTCTGAGTTCAACCTAGTAATTTAGAAAACCAATGTTGGAGTCACCAGCTAATTCTTCTTGATCCTCTGTGGAGAGATCAATGTCATTTTCTTGATCAAACTCATGTTAGAAAGAGAAATCATGTTCATTTTTCAGATATCCAACTGCTGAGTTGGTTGGAGGTGCTTCAAGGGCAAGGTTTCTCTGTGGGGGAGGAAGATGATTTGGCTACCCTTGATTCCTGGCAGCATTGCCTTGATATGGCTAATTCTAAAATGTCCTCCTTGGCATATCCTAATTAGGAGAAGTAGACATACCTTGGGCCATTTGCCTTTTCAAGGCTAGTAGTTCATTTGCCAAGTTTTGCACCATTTGATCAGTGGTACATGTAAATGGATATTCAGAAGATGAAAAAGATTTACCTTTGTTAAGATCTCTCCTTATCTTTTCTGCTAAGATAAGGCCATCTTTTACCTCAGTAGCCATGTCCTGAGTTGTATCAAGGTCTATTTGGCCAGCACGTCTTAGTAGAAAACTAACTTCAGGCAGCTGTGAGTTGATGAAGAAGCATTTAAGGTTCTCAGGTGTAGGCTGAGCAATTACAAGAATCGTATTCCTCAGTTTGTCAAACTTGGCTATGAAATATCTGATTGGTTCATGAGGCTCCTTCTTCATTTGTGTGAGCTAGCCCAACAAAGCATGTGCATCTTTTGTAGGCTTGAATCTGGCTTCAAACTTGGC
This sequence comes from Torreya grandis, assembly GCA_037957365.1. Lineage (NCBI taxonomy): Eukaryota > Viridiplantae > Streptophyta > Pinopsida > Cupressales > Taxaceae > Torreya > Torreya grandis. Next base: position 48,121 of record JARHVA010010324.1, on the reverse strand, counting down.
TTTGAAGGTGTTCCAGTTAGTCACAGTCTAGGCCTACAAGTGATAAAACTAGTCTATAGCAGCACCTTGTAAAGTTTCCATGAACAGTCCGACTGTTACATCCTCATACTCCACACCTATTATGCCACAGGCTATGCTGAAGGTTGCAATATGTTCATCAGGATGAACCTTCCCATCACCATAGAACTTGGGGAATTTTTTTCTTGAACTACGTGGTAGTTCATGTAAAGGTGGAGTTAAATTGAGTGGGCTAAAAGAGTTACCCCAAGGACCTTGAACTGCCATTGTATGACTATGAAAAGGTGGAATAACAAATCTCAGAGGGGTAAGTATTGACAAAGCTTTATTAATAGCAGAAATGGAGACTTGACTTTAGTAGGAGGAAAGCTCCTGGTTCATTGGAGATGAGATGGTGAAGGAAATAGATCAAAATTACTTTGATATACCAACTTGAATACAAGGTCAACAATACCTTTAGCCTTTTAGCTTCACGTATACCATGGAGTTGCCAGATTGTGGAACAAAAATGGGAAAGAACTGGTACTACTTCAGCTTGAAGCTTGAGGCTTCAAACTGTGCATTCTATCCTAGTTGGCATGGAAGTGGAGGGAGATAGTAAGGCTATAATGATAATGGGTAAAACACATAACAGAGTCACCAAAGTCTATAATGGATAAGGGTAGGGGTTGCTTTAATCTAAAACTTGAGGCTTCAGATTGCACGTAAATCCCCAGTGGAGTCACCAAAAATTGTTGGGTGAATATTTTATCAATCAGCTAACTAATGAGCAAAATAGGTCTCTTCAGCCACAGCATAGGGAAATTTGTCAGCTAGATGTGCAAGTTTACTACATCAAAAGGAGACAAATCTCTCCTATCATCAAGGGGAGGTTCCTTGTAAATATGCAAGAGCTATATACTATATATATAAGTAAAAAATAACACTTAGGGGTAAGATAAACCATCCATCTCTCTTTTCTTAGAGATGATGTTCACAAATCAAAGGAGAAATCTTGATGAAATGATAAAAGACACTCCTCTTCTTTCAAAAGTGATGTTCAGCAGACAAAAGGAAACTTTCAGGTGGTGACAAGTAACTTGTAACAAGGTGTGGTAACATAGTAGGATGAAATGTAGCACAAAGTCTCCACCTCAACTGCTAAAAAGTGAAATACGAAGGATAATGAGGGCATAAAGTCATCCCAAGGTCCTTTACACAAAAATAGAAAACAAAGGATAATGAGGGCACAAAGTCGTCCTAAGATTCTTTACACAGGAATGAAAGAAAACACACTAAAGGCAATTATGAGGGGCACAAAGTCTCTCTACAGTTGGCTTCAGGACACCTTTCTAATTATTTTCACTAATTCTGCTTATTCAATTAAATGGACAAAAAATGTATTAGGGAAACAGACATAAGAACAATTTCCCAAACAACCAAGCTATTCCAGCACAAAGTCTGAAAAGTCACTTGTTTTCTTAATCAAATAATGAAATATAATCAACAATTTGAGCTCAAAGTCTCAGTAATGCCTTTCAATTTAGGTAGAGTTTTGTTTCTGATAACAGAGGGAGATATCTAAAACAATAAGAGAGAGTCCAATATATAATGCTCCAAGAAAGACTTGGGTGCTTTATTTCACAAAAATGGCTTACGATGCATTCAATGCCTTTAATGCATTTTAAATTTTGTCCATGAGCTATGCTAGAATTGAGCATCAGTTTTTAATATGGGTTGCTTAATGTGTTTCCTTATATGTACACAGTTGTTCATTCTACTCAATGCAAAAAAATAGGCCATGCCATTGAATATTTGCACTCTTTGATGTCCACCTGGTGGACTGCTTTACCTTCTAGAAACATATCCTATGCACAGATATTTTTTGATCTTTCTCCATTGTTCCCCCTTTCCTTATTGTATCTTGTCCTTATCTGTATGGTCTACGCCCTTAGGCTATCTCTTTGGCTGATCGCTGAATTTGTTTATAGGGTCTATGCTTAAGCCTGTAAGGATCAATAGTTATTTCATTGCCACAAATTTGACATCTTCATGTCCTTCATTGTTTGAAAGCAAATAGCTAGTTGGTTACCCTAAATTTGATGGCTACAGGCCCATCATCCTCCTTAGCCATTCCTTCATGTCTTTCCTGCTTGCTTTGGCCATTTTCTATTGATCTCAACAAATGACACATGGTGCCTTCTGCTGTGAAACATGTGAGGACACTTGGCAACATCTGCTTAACTTATAGAGGCTTTGGGTGCCTTTTGAGAGTCCTACAAAAAATGACATGTGGTGGCTTCTATCGAGCTCCTAGAAACACTGTAGAAACATTTGGGACTCTTTTGGACTCATGCATAAAAGGAACCTTTCAGGTGGTGATAAGTAACTTGTAACAAGGCATAGTAACATAGCAGGATGAAATGTAGCACAAAGTCTCCACCTCAACTGCCAAAGAGTGAAATATGAAGGATAATGAGGGCACAAAGTCATCCCAAGGTCCTTTACACAGAAATAAAAAACACAGAAAAATGAGGGCACAAAGTCATCCTAACATCCTTTACACAGGAATGAAAGAAAACACACTAAAGGTAATTGTGAGGGGCACAAAGTCTCTCTACAGTTGGCTTCTAGACACCTTTCTAATTATTTTCACTAATTCTACTTATTCAATTAAATGGATAAAAAATGTATTAAGGAAACAGACATAAGAACAATTTTCCAAACAAACAAGCTATTCCAACACAAAGTCTGAAAAGTCACTTGTTTTCTTATTCAAATAACAAAATATGATCAACAATCTGAGCTCAAAGTCTTAGTAATGCCTTTCAATTTGGGCAGAGTTTTGTTTCTGATAACAGAGGGAGATCTCTAAAACAATAAGAGAGAGTCCAATATATAGTGCTCCAAGAAAGACTTGGGCACTTTGTTTCACAAAAATGGCTTATGATGCATTCAATGCCTTTAATGCATTTTAAATTCTGTCCATGAGCTATGCTGGAATCAAGAATCAATTTTTAATATGGGTTGCTTGATGTGTTTCCTTATGTGTGCACAGCTGTTCGCTCTACTCAATGCAAAAAAATAGGCCATGCCATTGAATATTTGCGCTCTTCTATGTCCACCTAGTGGACTACTTTACCTTTTAGAAACATATCCTATGCATGGATATTTTTGACCTTTATCCATCATTCCCCCTTTCCTTGCTGTATCTTGTCCTTATCTGTATGGTCTAAGCCCTCGAGCTATCTCTTTGGCCAGTTGTTAAATTTGTTTACAGGGTCTATGCTTAAGCCTGTAAGGATCAACAGTTATTTTATTGCCATAAATTTGATGTCTTCAGGTCCATCATTGTTTGAAAGCAAAAAACTAGTTGGTTACCCTAAATTTGATGGCTGCAGGCCCATCATCCTCCTTAGCCATTCCTTCGTGTCTTTCCCACTTGTTTTGGCCATTTTTTGTTGATCTCAACAAATGACACGTGGCACCCTCCACTATGAAACATGTGAGGACACTTGGTAGCATCCACTTAACTTATAGAGGCTTTGGTTACCTTTTGAGATTCTTGCAAAAAATGACATGTGGCAGCTTCCACTAAGCTCCTAGAAACACTGTATAAACATTCAAGACTCTTTTGGACTCACGTGGATGATGACACATGGTGCATTCTGCTTGAGTTTAGCCACTCACCTAGGACCCATCACAGTCCTTACTAAATAAAAGGAAGAAGTTATGGATGTTACCACTTGACAGCCTCCACCAAGCTTTGTAGATGACACGTGGCATGTTCTGCTTCTTTAAAAGTTACTAAAAATTGTGTCTCGGTAGACGACACTTGGCAGCTTTCGCTTAGAATTCATAAGGGACACATGACAGCTTCCACTACACTTTATAAGGGACACATGGCATGTTCTACTGCACTTTATAAGGGACACATGGCACGTTCCACTACACTTTGTAAGGGACATGTGGTGCGTTCCACTTTCCCTAGGGAGAGCCTTCTGCAAGGGTACCTACCCTTCAGGCGGTCTTGGGATGGCCTTCGGGTTTTAATTTTCTCAGCGGGCTTTTACTACTCTTTTTATTTAGACAAAAAGTCCAAAGGAATTCCTTCAAATAATTTGTTTGAAGGAAATCTTCCTTTGCTTTGCCTTAGTCAATTTTCCACCAATCTCAACAAGTGACACGTGGCATGTTCCATTGTGAAACAAGCAAGGACACGTGGCAACATTTGCTTAACTTATAGAGGATTTGGATGACTTTTGAGAGTCCCACAGAGGATGACATGTGGCGGCTTCTGCTAAGCTTTAAAAACACTATAGAAACACTAGGGACTCACTTGGATTCACACGGATGTTGACACTTGGCGCGCTCCGCTGAGCTAGAATGGGGCACATGGCACATTCCGCTGCTTTGAAACTTATTAGAAACTGAGTCCTAACAGGTGACACGTGACATATTTCACTCTTTTATCTTTTTATTTTGGGCACTCCTTTGAACCACTGAACCATAAAGTGTTTGAACTTGATAAACTTTGACAAAGTGCTTGACTCTTTAAAGCTTGCCGATGAACCCTTTGGTTGAACCTTGGCACTAAACCAATCTTGAAAACTTGTTCTTTTGATTGAAATCGCATGTAGAAGCCTTTGAACCTATTGAACCTACTGATTTCAAGCCTGCAGAGTCCGTAGAAATCTAAAAAAACTTGAATAATGAAGAATTTGAATGCTCAGAACAATTTTTGAGAAGGGGAGAGAGAATTTTGGTCTGTTGGACCAAAATAGTTCAAATGTGTGACCCAAAAATGAGTGATATTTTTGGGGGACAACAAGATGATTATATGTTTATCTCATGTACTACTACATAATGGGACATATGACATATTTCTTGGTTGAAAATGATAGAAAAAAGAAGTGGATAATGAGCAGGAAACATTGAAAATACTTGGGGAAACATTTTAAAAAATCAAAAATTATGGGCTGGAAATACACTCACAAATTATATATGAAATAAAATATATAGGCTTTAAAAATTATAGAAATGCATAGGATATAAAGCCAACTAATAATAATGGATGTCGACAAACCAAAAAATGACAATTGTAAACTAATACTATCGATTGGACAATAAAATTAGACTTGGAACAATAAATTAAAAAACTAAAATAGAATTATAGGAAACACTAAAAAATAACCATATTATCAAGGAAATAACTTCACAAAATATATTAAAATTTGGAAATATAACATCTAAATGAATAGACAAAACATTGATAAATTATCAAAACAAAAGCTAGTAAGAGGTACGATAAGGATGAATGTATAGTTTATAAATTTTTTGAGATAAATCCATTAGAATTGACTCATCCAAACCTTGAAAAATATTGGTTGGAAACCACCAATACAAAAAATATATAAAACTGTGTGAACTCTTAACAACAAGGATAAAACTAAAAAACATAATCTAATGTTAATGAATATAAAAATTAAATCTAAACCTAATTTACTCTAACCTAATAAATGAAAACATAAACCTATAACATGTCATATGGTTTACAAAAATATATGGTTCATAAGAGTGATCTATAACATATCTAGGGTACAATTCTCCAAGTGGTGATAGTGTTTACATCATGGGAAACCAACTCAAAAGTGTAAATTCTCCACAACTAAACTAATATGAAAATAACATCATAATTGGGACTTTGTATTGATATTCGGCAAAGACTAAGTTGTGGATATATTATTTTATGACTTAAGGAAATGGAATGGAGGAAGTATATATATGATATAAAAGGAAAACAAATAATTTTAAGCACAATGAAGTTTCTAGTTGAAGTAACTGAATCACTATGGCATTTGTTTTGTTCTTTTTCCAAGCCCAACCTTCAAATTTCTTTTACACCCTTTCACGATGAAACCACCAATTCATCTACACTAATAGCTACATAACCACCTTAACAGTTTTTTAAAAATTTATATTAGGCTCACTATAATCCTAATTAAAGGATCAGATATGTAGTTTGATAAATGAAATGTGCTCAAGCTAGATAGATAAAAGTAAATATGGAAAAGACAAAGTGGTTTAACAAAAGAAGAAATGGATAGAAAGAAGATAGATGAGAATGTTGCACCATGAAAAATTAGGGTGCTTAAATATTCCCCTCAATAATGGTGCCTTGCCATTAAGTGACAAGATGAATTTTCCTAAAATAATAACTAAAGGAAAGGGTTATAGAATGTACCTTTACTTACTTGTGTGGTGTTTATGAAGCTAGTTGAGACACTCATCTTCCTACAAAAGTGAAAGGAAGAATCAAGTATAACATGATATAAATTTATGAAAAACACTCTATAAATGATAAAATTAAATTAATTTCCATTTATTTTTTAAATAATATACCCCCTAGATTGTCCCATCATAAGGGGCCAAGGTGCACACTATATCCTGTAGAGGTGCACTCACCTAAAAATATACAAGAAAGAATCTAGGGCAAGAGTATAACATGATTTTTGGAAAATATTTTTAATAAACAAGGATAATATTAATTATATTAGATTCATGGAAAAGATACTACTTGATGTGTATCACATCACTTTGGTCCTATAAAACAACAAACAATCAATAAAAACAAAAAAAGGAAAAAAAAAAAAAAAAAAAAAAACAACTATCTAAAAGCTTCTGAAATATTGTGGAGTAAAAAAAAGGATGTTGAGGTGAGAAAAGGAAAATACAAAAATTAAAAAAATTTAAAAAAAAATCAAGGTATATAATTTTTCTACAACTAAAAAAATCATTTAACTTTTAGTAAAATAAGAAAAAGAGTTATAGTTCACTAGTGGGTAAAATCATTTAACACTGGTAGGAGTATTAATTTGAACGAATCAGTTACTCAACCAAAACAACATCTTAAATTCATTAAAAATCTACACCAAAATGATGTTACTCAATCTAAGGACAAAGACAAGGTTTGTATGATCGCTCAAAATCAACCATCACAATATTATAATTATCATCTACTTAATGGATTCATAGGTGTTGTTAATTCCATGCATAAAGATACACCTATGATTATATTCTATGATCATGAAATCCCTATGGATGACTATAATAATGGACCACTCTTGATTTTAACCTACATCAGTATGCAATCACAATTACCAAATGTTATTATGATCAATAATGGTTCAAGTATAAATGTGTGGAGCATGAAATTTATTAGCACGTTTGGATATGCTTAGATGGATTTAGCTAGTCCAACCATAGTTATTAAATGTTATTATGGAATAAATAGGAATATACTTAGGTGAAATACCATACCTATTACTTTGGGTCCTAAGATGATTATATGTTCATTTCATTTACTACTACAGAATGGGACATATGACATATTTCTTGGTCAGCCCTAGCTTAATAAAATGAAATAAATTTTATCAAAACTACACGATCACTTTAAATGTTTCCATGTTAATAAATTGATCACCATCCAAATCACTACCTATGAGCCTTTAGCACAAATTCAAAGGAGTTGTTATCTAAAGATCTACCAAAGAATATAATTCTATGTCCTTGAACAAGTGCACATAGAATACAAGTACCTTGTCATACATGTACTAAAGTAATATATTAACAACTTATTGTGTCTATTTTATATAAATCACCTATCAAATATCCAATCAAATGGCATACCCTTTGGATACTAGAAAGTGTAACTTTACAATTGGATACAAAGGCTAATGTAACCACTTGTAATGATAATGATTATAGCGGAAATGATTCTAATGATGATAATTACTATAGGGTTAGTGATTATACTGATTATTAAAATGTGATATCCTTATTGCACTCATGGGTTTGAAGTCATCTAGATATTTCTCATGAGGATGCACCACCATCTACATATATAATATGATGATTATCTACTTTGTTTTTTTTGCTATCCTAGTATGCTACCCCATATATATGGATTTGAGCCATATTTATTTCATAAACATAGATTCTTTGTCTCTTCTTTTATTTCTTGATTTTTTATTGATTTACATTTCATTTTATTTCTTCTTTATTTTTTGCATGGATTTTGGACATCTTTATGCTTCCATTTTTATCCTTCTTACATGTTTATTTCCTATTGGGTATTCTATTGATTCTCTCATCTATCTTGTGTGGATCTTGAAGTTACCTTATTTTCATGCTTTCATATATTTGATTGTCTTTGAATTCCTTCTCCCATTCCTTTAATGTACTACATATCATTCTTATATTCCCTCATTTTATTTTATTTTTATAATTTATTTTCTTGTGGCCCTTTCCTTTGATTTTTTTCTCCCATCTGAAAAGCTTTATTTCTTATAATTAAAACACAATATATATTGAATCCGTATGCCCTAGTGTGTGCATAATTATGAAGGAATTTTTAGGTTAGTATGTATTCCTCTCTTTCTTATTCTAGCTTTTACCCCTTGGCCTGCAATATTATTGGTTGAATTCTTCTATTACTATGTCTTATGAAATTTATTTTCCTTTATCAGTGTTTGCTATATAGTTGCACAGTTATGAATATTATGATTATTTTCCTATTATTAAAGGTTATGCATTATTCAAAAACATTTTATTAATTATATTATTTAGTTATATATAGGATGTATATATGTATGAATATGATTATGGATTCATAGTTGACTATGGACATTCTCATGCTCATTCTAGGGGAATCCTAGACATTGTTTCATGATAGTGATTGTGGTTCTATCATTCTTATTTCTATTTATCAAATTAATATTTCATATGATTAAGTATCATAATATATAACTCATCTAATAAATATTGTGATTTATTTTTACTCTGTGATTTGTTACATGAGTGTTTTTTTAAATTCTAGATTGCTTGATGTGCTTGCTATAATGGTTAGTATCTCATGTGCCTCTCTCAATTTTCCTCTACCCAATGTGTGTTATCATTACTATTACTTTGTATTCATTTATTTTCTTCCCTATAGTGTATTATATATATATATATATATATATATATATATATATATATATATATATATATATATATAATGTGCAACATGTCTTATCTTGTGTACTCTATGTTTGGAACATTCAATTTCATTATTTACTCTAAGATTTGTTGCTTTCTACATGCTTAGTGTGTTGTCGATGCCTAAATTTTATACTCTACATTCCTATATGATTGGTGACATGCTCTATATCATGCATGATGTTAACTTATTATCTATATGATATTTACCTAATATAAACACATAATTTTAGTACAACACCATTTTTTGTTATGTCTCTATCATGAATTTCCATATTTGGTCAATTTGTGTAAAGTTCATTATTTTTTGACACATTTTCACCCACATTAAAGTATATATATCCTTGATCCATATATATATCATAAAATTCATGTTATAATTTTCTATTGTAATCTTTGGGAGGTTAGCATCCATTCTATAATAAAAGTTATCTCTATTCTGATCTATTTTTCATCCTAGGTCAAAATCAGTGGCTTGTCGATTCTATCCTGGTCAAAATTGGAGACTTTTATATGTTATCCCTTTTAATTTTGTAGGTTCATGTTTACTTGGATTGGTTTTATGTGATTTTATTTTAAATTGTCACACTATCATATGGTCATCCCTTTCACATAATATCCTAGAGAACACTATATATAAAAATATATTTCAAGAAATTTTCAAATAAGTATAAGTGATATCCAAGTATCAATATATTGAAGAACCTTCCCAAGTTATGGCCCCACATTTATTCCATCTATTGATACACTTGTCAAAGAGGCTCAAATTTATCCTTGTGTTTTTTTACATATTTTCAATTCTTGTTCCATCATCATCTTTTGCTAAAGAAAGGTTATAATGGGAAGCATATGGTTACATTTGATTATATAAGAGAGGATGTCAAGCCCTCTCTCTCACTTGGGTTTGTATTTCACTTACATACACAAAGAACTACATTGATTCTAATTATGGGTGTGTGGGATATGTAGTTTTTACTTTTAAAGGGGTAGCCCTAAATCAGATAACCTTCCACACACTTATTATTTTGATATATTTGAGGGTTAGGTCATGGAGTGAAAGAGAATAATTTCAAAACATTATGCCTAATAATTATGCATAATGATCACATATCCCTACTTACCATCAGCCATTGCACATACCAATAAAATTATAAAATAAAAAATAAGTTTAGTATAGAATCATTGACAAGTAATAAATCAATAGTAGTAAAGGTACACAACTAGTGGCCTATTAATTCTCTCCACTACATAATCAATGACTTATTTGTTATATCTCATTAATAATTTAGGTCTATATTTATAGGGTATATCCCAACTACCTTTCACAACATATTTATAATCTCATAATTCCATAATTCTTCCTTGATGTGTTTGTTTTCATCTCCTTTTGTATTTTCATTGTTTCTCATTGCTTGTTCAAACATTTCTCATACTTTTATTTCCATTTTTTCATAATAGGCTTTTAGTTAAAGAATAATATTGTGTCCCACTAGGTATCCAAAAAATTCAAAAATATCAAAAATAAATCCTAAAAAATACTTAATAATTTTTTTAAAAAATTAGAAAAATGTATATGCACTACATCTTTGTATATATATGCTAAAACATGTTAAATATGGAGCCCATTTCACCCCTAAGGTAAAAATAAAATTACCAGGACAATTTTAACATGAAATATTTACTTTCAAAAATTGTGGGATGAATTTTTGAGTGTGTCAACCACTTTCCCCATTTGTGGCATATTTTGTTGAGAAGTGGGTGTGATCTAAAGTGTTGAGAGAATCGAGGGATTATGTGGTTGTAACCTCCCTCATTTTGTGGGGATATGGTTATCTCTATGGTTATGGCATATTTTTCAAGGGATTTTTAAAAGTATAAATAGGGGTGAGGGGTAACACATTATTCATTGCATTTTGCATCTTATTTTGAGCTTTGTATTTCTCTCTTCCATCAGTGTGATCATGTTTGAGGTGTAGCTTAGCATCTCAAGAATTTTAGTGTGAAATCAAGTTAGAAAAATTTATCTATGTAAAAGGTTTTTTGTTGAGAGTTGTTTTTTACTCTTGTTTATAATATTATAGAGAGCCTCTTGGTGGAAGTAGCCTACATTTTCTTAGATCTAAATTTTCTTTCATATGTCTCTACTACTATGATTTTGAGGAATGAATTATGTGTTGCATTTTATTGTATAATTAATCACTTATTACTAACAACTATTATTAGATCTAGCTTTAGTGGTTTTACTAAAGTGGTGAATCATAGGGAAAGATATTAGCTTGACTGGCAGTTATGGTAGATAATGGCAGATCTAGAGTTGAAAAATTCAATGGGTAAAATTTCATATTGTGGAAGATATAGATGGAGGATTACTTGTTTTATAAGGATCTTCATCTCCCTTTGATTGGGAAAATAGGCCAACATTCAAGTCTGGATTAGGTAGATTGGAATTTGTTTGATAGGAAAGCACTGGGAGCTATACGATTGTGCCTTACATCTTCAGTTGCCTTCAATATTTCAGAGGAGACAACCACATTTGGTCTGATGAAGAAATTAAAGGAGTTATATGAAAAACCCTCTGTCTCTAATAAAATATTTTTTATGAAAATTTTATTTAATATGAAATGTCTGAAAATGGTTCTGTAGTTGATCATTTGAATGATTTTAATATGTTTGTGAGTATGCTAACTTCTATTGGTATTAAATTTGTAAATGAAGTTAAGGCTTTATTGATTTTTTACTCCTTACCTGATAGTTGGGATAGTGTGGTTATGGTTGTGATTAATGCCATCCCTGCTAAGGAAAGTTTAAAGTTTGAAGATGTTATATGTGTGATTCTGAGAGAGAAAATGCAAAGGAAGAGCACTAGGGGATCATCTTCAAGGAATGCTTTGATGATGGAGACTGGAGGGAGATAAAAGGATAGAAGCAAAGGAAACCATGGAAATTTAAAGGGTCAGGGAAGATCTAAATCTAGAGCCAAGATGGTGTGTTGGCACTGTGGGAAAAGTGGACACACAAAGAAGGAATGTTAGGAACTTTGGGACAAGAAGACCAAACATGAGAAAACCAAGGAGGTAAATATAACAACATGTAATGTTAGTCAAGATGATTTAATTATTTCCTTGGATAAGTTTTCTGAATCCTTGGTATTATATTTAGGGGCTTCTTTTCATGCCACCCCACATAGACATCATTTTATTGATTATGTTCAAGGAGATTTTGGACATGTTTATCTTGTTGATGATGAACCATGTAGTATAGTAGGGAAAGGTTGGGTTTAGGTGAAATGAAAAATGGGAACACATGGATACTAAAGGATGTCAGACATGTCCCATAGTTAAGGTGGAATTTAATGTCAGTGGGGTAGTAAGATAGTGAGGGATATTTGGTGATGTTTACAATAGACTCTTAGAAAGTTACCAAGGGTGATCTTGTGGTTGTGAGAGGTAATAAAATTGGCACTTTATATTTGAATAGTAGTGTTGATCATTGTAGTTTAGTTACTACAGATGGAGATGTAACTTTGTGGCACTTCAGGTTTGATCATATGAGCTAGAAGGGTATGGAAATCTTGAAAGACAAATTTCCTAGATTGAAACAAGTTGATTTAGATTTTTGTGATGATAATGTGTATGGGGAGCAGAAGTGAGTTAAGTTCTCGAGGGTTAGACCTAAGAAGAAGAAGAATAAATTAAAGTTGGTTCACTCGAATGTATAGGGGCCAGCTCAGGTATATCCTATTGGTGGTTCAAATTATTATGTTACATTTATTGATGATGTAACTAGGAAATTTTGGGTTTATTGCATTAAGAATAAATATGATGTATTTGAAACATTCAAGAGATGGAAATATTTGGTTGACAATGAAAAAGGTCAAAGGTGAAATGTCTCAGGTTGAACAATGGAGGTGAGTATTGCAGCAAAACATTTGACTATTATTCTTCATAGAATGGAATTTATAGGAAAAGGACAATTCTAGGGATGCCATAGGAGAATGGAGTGTTAGAGAGGATGAACAAGACAATCATGGAGCATGCTAGGAGCATGAGGTTGCATGAAGGGATACCCCTAATGTTTTAGGTAGAAATATTTAGCATAGTAGTATATCTAATTAATAGAGGACCTTCAATGCCTTTGGATGGAGACATACCTGAGGAATCTTGGTCTAGTAATAAATTTAATTATTCTTTTCTTAGGGTATTTAGTGTGAGGCATTTGTTTATGTTGCCATGAAAGATAGGATCAAGTTAGAGGCTAAGTCTGAGAGATGCACCTTTATTGGTTATGGTGAGGATGACTTTGGTTTCTAAGTTTGGAGTCTTAGAGATAAGAAAAAATTTTGGTCTAGGGATGTTGTCTTTAAAGAAAAAGTCATGTATAAATATCAGTTGTAGGAATAGGAACAAAAAGAGTACATAGTGTTGGATGATATTATGAATGGTAAGGTGTCTAAGGAGATAGTTCAAGAACCTCCTACACAGGAACCCCAAACTCCTATAGTAAGAAGGTGTTCTAGGGTAAGAAGAGCTCCTAAACATTTTCACCCATCTTTGAGTTATTTGTTACTTATTGACAGTGGAGAACCAAAATGTTTTGAGGAAGCAGTGCAGGTGAATGCTAGGAAGAAGTGGGAGCAATCCATGGAAGAGGAACGTATTTCTCTCATGGAGAACCAGATGTGGGATTTGGTGAATCTACCCAAGGGAAAGAGAGCATTGCAAAACAAGTGGGTATACAAAATCAAAGAAGAGGATGGAGGAAGGAAAAGGTACAAGGCTTGGTTCATGGTCAAGGCATTTGCATGAAAGAAAGGTATTGATTTTGATGAGTTTTTTTTCCTATTGTTAAGATGACTTCTATTAGAACTATGATTTGTATAGTTGCAATAGAGGATTTGCACTTAGAATAATTATATTTCAAGACTACATTCCTTCATGGTGATTTGGAGGAGAAATTATATATGGAGCAGCCAAAGGGTTATGAGGTCGAAGGAAAGGAGAAATTGGTGTGAAAACTAAAGAAGAGCTTGTATGGCCTAAAACAAGCTCAACGGTAATGGTATAAGAAATTTGATAGTTTTATGTTGGAACAGGATTACTCCAAGTGTCATTATGACCATTGCATGTATGTCAATAGATTTGAGTATGGTAATTATATTATCCTATGTTGGTTGCAGGAAAGAACATACAATAAATTCAAGTACTCAAGAAGTAGCTTAGTGATTCCTTTTCTATGAAGGATTTGGGGACAGCGAAAAAATCCTTGGTATGAGGATAACTCAGGAATGAAATGAGAGGAAGTTTATCTTATCCTAGGAAGAGTACATGAAGAAATTTTTGGAGAGGTTTAGTATACATGATGATAATCCGATTGGGACTCCTTTGGTAGGCCATTTTAGATTATCAAAGGAGTAATGTTCGAAGATAGAAGAAGAAAAGCTAAAGATGTCCAAGGTACCTTACTCATCAGTGATTGGTATCTTGATGTATGCTATGGTTTTTACTAGGCCATATATTGCCCATGTAGTGGGAGTAGTAAGTAGGTACATGAGTAATCTAGGTTATGAGCACTGGCAAGCAGTGATGTGGATTTTTCAATATTTGAGAGGAGCCATGGGTACAACATTGTGTTTTGGTGGATCAAACACCACTTTGTATGGTTATGTGGACTTGGATATGACTGGAGATGTTGATATAAGGAGGAGTATGACATGTTAAGTATTTACTATCAAGGATATAGTGGTTAGTTAAATTTTTTAGATGTAAAAGATTGTGGCTTTATCAACCAAAAAAGCTAATTATGTTACTGCTACAGAGGCTAACAAGGAGATGATTTGGTTACAATAGTTACTTAATGAGTTGGGGCATAATTAGGAAGTTAGAGGATAACATAGTGATAGTCAGAGTGTTATACATTTAGCCAAGAACTCTACTTTCCAATCGAGGATGAAGCATATATAATTATGGTATCATTTCATCAAGACACTTTTGGAGTAAAACATGATGAAGCTAGAAAAGATACATATGAGCCAAAATCTTGCAGATATGATGACCAAAGAAATCACATTGGAGAATTTTAGGTTATGTTTAGCTTTGATTGGTCTTTGTGAAGATCATGGAGGAGTGTTAAATTTTGTTCAAGGAGAAACGAACTCCAAGTGGGAGATTATTAAATATGGAGATTGTTTCACCCCTAAGGTAAAAATAAAATTACCAAGATAATTTTAACAAGAAATATTTACTTTCACAAATGGTGGGATGCATTTTTGAGTGTGTCAACCACTTCCCCCATTTGTGGCACATTTTGTGGAGAAGTGGGTGTGATCTAAGGTGTTGAGAGAATTAGGGGATTATGTGGTTGTAACCTCCCTTATTTTTTTCCTTATTTTGTGGAGATATGGTTATCTATATGGTTATGATTCAATTTTCAAGGGATTTTGAAAATTATAAATAGGGATGAGGGGTAACACATTATTCATTGCATTTTACATCTCTTTCTGAGATCGAGTTTGAGGTATAGCTTAGCATCTTGAGAATTTTGGTGTGAATTCATGTTGGATAAAGTTATCTATGTAAGAAGTTTTTTGTTGAGATTTGTTTTGTACTCTTGTTTATAAAATTATAGAGAGCCTCTTGGTGGATTTATCCCACATTGGGTGAACCACGTTATATTGGTGTTATGTGTGTATTTACTTATATCTAAATTTTCTTTCATATGTCTGTGTTACTATGATTTTGAGAAATGAGTTATGTGTTTCATTTTATTGTATAATTAATCACTTATTCCTAACAAAACATGTATGTTTGACTATCAATGGAAATTTTAAAAGAGATGTTGTAGGTTGAAGACATTAAATGTCAAGATAAAGCCCTAAGCCTCCTTAGTTAGGGACTCCAAAGACTAGGTGTACCTCCTTAGTTTGAATTCTCTTATTAATATTCAAAGACTATAAGAAAGACTAGACCTCCAAGATAATACTCTACCTATAAATTCTCATTTTAGTAATTAAGATAAAAAAATATGAGTATAATAAAATAAAATGAGGGTGTTATCTGGTTTGGGAATGAAATATGATCCATATATAGACAGATCTAATACCCTAAACTCTAAGCCTACAGTATTGGCCAGGCTGATATAGTTGGAAATATGTTGGCTAACACTACCATATTAGCAAAGATGATACATTACAGAATATAAAAGGCAAACTTGTAACTGTATTAGCCAAGATGATACAATATAGGGAAGAGAAGTATGAAATACATTGTATTATCCTAGATAATACACTAGGATATAGAGAAGCTAGCAAATCTAAATAGAAAGTAGATAGAGAGGTTATATGGAAGGAGACCAATGTAAATTCAAACTAATAGTAATTAAGGTATGAAATAATAGTGTATAAACATCTCTCACAAAGTGCCACGTGGTTATCCCACCCCATTGTCAATACACTCTTAAGGTATGCACTTATGGATATTGATGAACCAATAATTTGGGCTATAAGAGGAATAATCAATAAAGTAATAAAGTAAAAAAATCATGAGTATATATATACCCCACCCAAAGATCATCATATGTCATAATAGTGTAATGCAAGATGGTGCTTTAGAATATAAACATAGTAACATGAAAGATCATAAATGAAAAATATATTTTGAAAGAAGGGAAAGTAAATAAATAAAATATGTACCTTCAATTACTCTTATAACTATAGGTGTGATGTTTTGTGTGTTCTATCTAGACCATTTCATCAATCAAGAAAAATGAAGGGCAATCCTTTAAAATAAGATAAAGATCCATTTTTTGAAAAAACAATATGTTCATACCTAAAAATTCTCTACTTTACTAGGATCATAATGTTTCTTTTAGTTTATAAAAAAGACGTATGGAAACAAAGACAATGACAAAGCACATATGTATAAAATTATCTCACACACACACACACACACACACACACATGTGTGTGTGTGTGTGTGTGTGTGTGTGTGTGTGTGTGTGTGTGTGTGTGTGTGTGTGTGTGTGTGTGAGAGAGAGAGAGAGAGAGAGAGAGAGAGAGATTAATCTACATGAGTTCTTACTTATGGTTTTGTATTTTAACATGTATTATGGTTCTAATATCATACTATGGGAAAATAGTATTATGTGATGTATGTTTTATTATTTTCTACTAAATGTGAAAAATTGGATGGTCAAAAAGGGGGGAAAACTAAGTATGAAAAAAAAAATCCTAAATAAGTAGATAGAAAAATATATAAACAAAAGATGTAAATAAAAAAGATTAAATTAATGTAAAATATACCAAACATGAGTAAGATGCAAATATTACGGCAAATCATAAGATATATAAAGCATCATAAGAAAAAAATCATAATTCACATCAAAATGTAAATATAAGCTAATCATAAGATGTGAAAAATAATTGTAAAAGTGATCTGATGTAATAAAATGAGAAAAATAATTAAACCAAGATATGTGGAAAATGTTTGAAAATTTCATCCAATGTAAGAAAAAAAAAATGAATCCAATATAAAGGAAAATAAGAAAGTGATTCTAAATTACATCCAATGTAAGATAGGTAAAAACTCAGATCAAACAAGGACATGTAATGAAAGAAGCAATGACCTTAGTAAGTGGAAACTCAAAATCAATGCTTGTGCTAAAACAAGATGTAAGAAAACACAACCATCTAGAGATGCAGCTGTAATGATGAGGATGGTGTTCATATGAAAAGTGATGGGAATTTTTGAGGAAGGCCTATTTTTATTTCCCAAAGCCTTATAATTCAACTCACATACTGAAAATCCAAGAGGTTCTATAAATGGAAGCTAAAATTCAAATCTAAAATAAAAATATAGAAAATGAGTGTGTAAAGAAAAGGGGTGTGATTATATAAAATAAATATACATCAATGGGATATTAAGAAAGATATGATGGAATTAAAATCATACAATGTGCCACAAGGGCAATGTAAACATTATGAGCATAAACAAAACACTCAAATCAAATGGGCAAGGCTACCAATGTTAAGGACCTAGATAGCCCCACTTACAAATTGTAAGATTGAACTAATAAAGTGAGTTGTATACATCATCCCATTAAGGCTATATTAATGAAAAATAAATGGATCTTACTTTCACATATGGTGTTTCCCACTCCTCAATATGCCTTACATAGCCTTTGTTCTACTATGAATATTTGGGTACTTATGTGAGAAAGTAGGTGGCACTAGAATTTAAGAATATATGTAAGTAATGAAATAATGATACATCCAACGCCAAACTAATGGCTTAACTCACCCCAATGGACATTGGATATATCCTGAGGCCAAATATGGAGTTTGATCTTTGATTAAAATAGAATATATGCCAAAAATGTCATGTTTTTTGGTATGATCTAAATTTTAAGATAAAATTTGAATTTTAACATTTAATTTTATAATGGTTTGTATTTTTATACTTTCTTCCTCCATATGGATTCATATAGACCAAACACAGGTGTTAAATATGACTATCACAAGAGATCCTACACTTAGCTACTAGACTCTTAGACTTACATCCTGAAGAAGAGTGAAATCTAAAAACCAATCCAAGTGTGCCTAAAATGAAATAAGAGTTGAATATGGGGATAATGGAAAATCCATCCTTTTGGATAGGGTGTTTCTAGAAAATATGTTAGTAGGTGACCACAATAATTGAGAATTTTTCTTTATAAGTGACTAGGGAAAAAATGGAGATCTGAAAGAGCATGGAAATGTAAGTCAAATCACATAAAGGAAACCTTAAAAAAGGAAAATACTATGAAATTATGTAATCATGTCACTAGAGAATCCATACAAACCTAAAAGTGTCTAGCACAAGAACTAATAAGAAGAATCATCCCAAAAAAGGGGGATGTAAAAGGAGACCAAATAATTACAATGAAACTATGGCCAAGTGTAAGTGAAATAAAATGTCATATATAAACTTGAAGGTGATATCTAAATTAAACAAGAGAAACTAAGGCCAACTTTAAATCATTCCAAAAGAGGGGGAAATTATAAATAATAAAAAATAAAACTTGAAGTTGATACCAAATATCCACAAGGGAAACTAAGGCCAATTGTAAATTATCCCAAAAGAGGGGGAAGCTAAAATGATACCAAAGAGCCTAAAATACAGCAATAGTCGACTATAAAATGTAATACAAAGTTGTAAAGTAAATGATAAGCTAAAAAATAAAATATGGAGGTACTACCAAATATCTTAGAGGGAAACTAAGGCCAACTATAGTAAAGAGAGAGTGCATGTAAAAATAAAATAAATAGGATGGGCATTTGTGAGGGGAGGACTGATTGATTCCTTGGGTCTTACCATGTAGATCACAAATTGAAAAAAAAAGTGGTGTACAAAAATTAAAAGAGACCTAAGAATAAATATTAAGTACTAAGACTGATGCTAAGAAACTTGGAGGTGTAGATAAAGCAAATCTAACCTGAAACACAAGATTTTTTTAGAAAATAAACTACATGAAACTGTTAACATGATACAATAGAATCTAACTATCTAAAATAAAGAAACTATGTGTAATAAATGAAACAATAAAGGATAACACATGGTTATCTCTTTGAAACTTTATTGAAGATGGAATTTTACATGATTGTATAATTTGGAAGAATATCAAGGATGGCAGGATTCCCCAAAGGGTAATGTGATGTATGTGTGGGCATTATAAAATTCCCTAAATTTTGAATTGAGATAAGTTTGGGAATTTCTATATTCCCTAAGATATTATTTCAAATCAAGTTTCCCTAACATCTGATGCACTATGAGGTGACGTATTATTGTGCTTCATATAACCATGGGTTAGTTTTGTTCTCAATTTATGTGTGTATTTATCTTACATTAGGTATTTTAAGAGCTATGGTAATTTTGTCATCTTTGGGAGGTCATTTTAAACATTTTTGTATGGTATCATCATTGCTAACATAGTCTAGATTATAAAATTGGGCTAAACTATATCAAGTAGGGTGATATAATTTATTGAAATAGATTTAATTTTGACTATATTATCTAGGAAAATATAGTTGAATAAAAATAAAAAATTATCAATAGATTTATGATAAGAATAATAAAAAGTGATAAACACTATATTATCACTATTTAATTTTTGGTCGTTGTAGTTGAGTTTTTTCAGAAAGCACGTGTAATACTATATTGGTACTTTTTTTAGTTCTTGCTAGTATAGTTGAAAGTTTCTACAGGAAATATTAATGATGTATCAACACTTTATGAATCATGTTTGATGCAATTGGCTGGGATAAAAATTGGTTTTATAACTATGTCAACACATTCTTGGTCATGGTCATTGTAGTTTATTTTGAGAGAAATCAAATCCGTATCATCATATTTGAGTGGATAGATAATAAAATTAGTTCTAAGAGGATGGTTATTTATAATCATGTGTTCCTCTAATTATAGTTCCATTGTGGTTCAAAACTATACTATGGATTTATATGTAATAGAACCTTATTTATGCATGCATACAACCCTGTGAAAGTATAACAAATGCTAGAATGGAATATTATATGTTTCATGAGAGCTAAAACTTTATTTGTTATAACAAATTATTTGAATAGAAGCATATACTTTCATTAATTTATAATTACTTTATTATTACTAATTTTGGTATTAGTAGTTGTGCTTAAGAACACTAGACTATAATAATATGGTTTATCATAGGGTGTAGTATGTTTAAAAACTATGTACAATAATTAGAAATTGCAGTTAGATGTATATTATACCCAGATGATATAATCTATATTTATTATTTCTATTATTTATAAGATAGATAATATTGTGAGATTTAATCATACGTTTGATGAAATAAATGTATGTATTTATATTGATCTTTATGCTTAAAATGTTTTATGGTTGCTAGTAGGAGGTAATTTATATGAATCTATTGGTTATATTATGTTAATCAAATCTCACATTATTGATATTGGGTAATTAGTGAGATGGACTTCACTAGCTTACTAACATCATAATGTCAGATGAAAGTAATTTGATCAAGGGTGTGTATGAATTTTGACTGATATTTAGATCATTAATTATTGAAAACTTTGGCCAAAATAATTTTAAGTGAGAAATTGTCATTTCATGAGTATGATTTACATGTTTGTATAATATCTTGATTAGAATAGTTTTCTATGATACACTGCATGTTTAATTTTAAAAATCATACAACACATGGATACTATCTTATCTCTCTAGATTCCTATGCCATCACTATCTACTCATCCATAGAGGGAGGGCCATTCCTTGATAGGATTTGTGTAGGGGATCATTGGTCTATGGTTGGTATGAAAAAAATGCTCAAATGATGTTCTCCCTCGCCACAGTAGTACTACTTTTGAGATGACACTTAAGATTGCCACAGATACTAGATTCTAATGAACTTATGCTTTAAATAGCCATGTATATTATATATGAACATTATCATGATGAGCTGTAATTGATTATTTATTATACATTAATAGTTTTGGTTGTATGTTTGTACTAGTTGTAGCTGAATATATATAAATACTTTCTATAATCAATTATGATGTGCTTCTTATGATAATAGTGACCAGTGATGTATGATTAATTATGCTTCATTTACATTTATCACACTTATATTATTTTATATGATCATCGATTAGATTCTTTTATGTAATCTATTTAAAATATACATTACTTAAATTTTAAAAAAACCATGTATTTATAGGTAGATCTTAGTGGGGATTTTACATGTGGTATCAGAGCTATGACTCCAATTATAGGACCTAATGAGTCCACTACATTTTCATAACCTTATAGCTTTAGAAAGGAGAATGGTGAAAACTAGGGTTTCTAGAGACAGACTGTCAAATGTCAATGACAGTAACCCTCTATTTGATCCTAGCCAATTTATCATTAAGAAATCAATAAAGATGGATCATAATCTTACAACCATGAATGAGACCAAGGACCAAATTATATCCATGGAGCAAGTGGTTCATGGCCATAAGGAACAACATCAGGGATGTATTTGAAGAGCATCTCATTGAAAAAGAAAACCCTCAGTATGTGAGAGCTCAGGTAGTTGTAGATTTGGCTAGAGACATGAAGTAGGTAAACCCACCTAAGTTCGATAGAACTATTCTAGGTGATGGAGTTGAAGCATGGCTAACTAAGATACAGAAGTATTTTTAAATTCAAAACTACTTCAAGGTCACTAAAGTAGTATGGGGAGTATACCAGTTGGTTGGTGAGGAAACTATGTGGTGGGCCAATAAGAGGTTGGAAATTAATCTTAACTCAACCACCACTACTTAGAATCAATTTATGACTTTTTTTAGGTCATGGTGGCTTCTACAGCTTTATTTTGATCAAAATCTCATAGATTTCTAGAATCTAAAGAAGGAAGACTTATCAATGAATGAGTACTAGGTAAGTTCACCAAACTTCTTAAGTGCATACCTCAATAATAAGGAGATGATAGGTTTAGGATCATAAATTTTATCATGGGATTGAGACCCCAGATTAGTGAAGAGGTGGATGTTCATTTACCTTATACCATAGACTAGGTCTTCGAGAAGGCAATCAAATAGGAAAAAAAGTTGAAATCTCTTTCACAGGACAAGGACAAGGACAAGTTCAAGAAAAAGTTTTGATATTATAAGTCAACTTTCAAAAATAGTAATTGGAAATAGAGGAGTGGAGACTCCAAGAATAAATTAAAAAAATAGAATGCCAAATTCAATAACAGTTCAGGAAACAAGAAATTGGGTAATGGTTCCAAAGGTGGTTTTAAAGGAAACTAATAGACTAACAATAAAGGACTAGTCAGAGATTGTTAGATTTGTGGAGATGACCATTATGCTCATAATTTCACTCAGGACAAGTCAAAGAACAAAGGTCCTATTCCTCAGTAGGGAGGGTTTTAGCAGCATATGTATGCAGTAGTTGATAATCGATAAGCTGAATTTCAAGAATTACCCATAGAACTCTCAGGTGCTTTATTTGAACATTCAATTTCCATTTTTATAGATACATAGGATAAAAAATATTTTATATCTCTTACAATTCTTAGTAAGTTAGATATAAGAGTTGAAGTAATGGAAAATGCATGGTCAAGATAGTATGGGAATGAGTCAAAAGTCATGGTTGACAAGTGTTTACTCAAAGAAAATATTAGGTTGCCTAAATTCACAATAGTAGTCAACTTGTATATAGCACCATTAGGGTCATATGATGTGATCCTAGGAGTTAACTAGCTTTTGAAACATAAGACCAAGATTGACTGCTACTTGAAGAAGGTTGAGTGTGTGGATGATTCTAGAAATCGGACATAAATTAAAGGTGAGAAAAGAGAGTTGAGGATTAGGAAGATTTATGTTATGAAACTTAAGAGGGCCCAAGGAGAAGGGTGCCAAGAATTTATCATCAAGATAAATGAAGTGGAGGAACCTAAGGAACCATCTCTCAAAGATTACCCATTCCTTAGAGATTTTCATAATGTGTTTCTATAAGAATTACCACGATTGCCTCCTAGACATGAGTTTGATTTCTCTATTGATATCATACCTGGTTCAAAACCATAGTCTAAGGCACCATACAAGATGATAACTACTGAGTTGGTTGAATTCAAGGATCAAATTCAATAAATTCTAGCAAAAGGGTTGATTAGGCCAAATGTGTCACCATGGGTTCACTAGTTGATTTTTTCAAGAACAAGGAAGGTACTCTTTGATTTTGCATTGATTATAGAATGTTAAACAAGGTAGCTATAAAAAATAGGTATCTTCTACCTCATATAGATTATATTTTCAATCAAATTCAAAGACTAACAATCTTTTCTAAGATTGATCGTAGAGTAGGATACCATCAACTAAGGATAAGGGATGAGGATATTCTGAAGACAACATTCATAAATCATTACGAGCACTATGAGTTCATAGTGTTACCATTTGGGTTAACAAAATCTCTAGAAACATTCATCAATATCATGAATAGTGTGTTCAAAGATTATCTTGATCACTTTGTTTTTTTTTCCTATATGACATTCTTATATACTCTAAAAATGAAGAGGAGCACCTTCAGTGTCTGGAAGTAGTTATACAATGATTATGAAATCAAAATTTATATGACAAGTTGTCTAAGTGCACATTTTTTAGGAGAGAGTGCAATATATGGGACATATTATATCTACAAATGGTATTTTAGTAGATCTACAAAAGATACGATCATTTATGGAATGGCTAAAGCCAAAGAATGTACATGAGGTAAGAATTTTCATGGGATTAATAGGCTATTACAGGAAGTTCATCCAAATTTTTCCAAGATAGATAATATAATTACTTATTTGTAATGTAATAACCAAAGTTTTATCTAGTCAAATAAGTGTGAAGTAGCTTTCAAATAATTGAAAAGAAGGCTTACTTCAGTACTAGTGTTAAGAGTTCTTAACCTCAATGGTCAATTTTATGTGATCATAGATGCATCAAGGGATAGACTAGGAGGAGTCCTTATACATGACGGTATAGTGGTGGCATATGAGTCAAGTAAAATAAAGCCTTATGAGGTGAATTATTCCCCTCATGATTTGGAACCTATGGCAATTGTGCATTTTTTGCAAGTTTGGCAACATTACTCATTAGGAAAATCATTTGAGCTCAATATGGATAACTTAGCACTCAAGTACATCTTCACCCAACCAAATTTGAATGCTCATCAGGGACGTTAGCTTGAGTTCTTATTTGATTATGATTTTGATATCAACTATATCAAAGGCAAATAAAATAGAGTAGTTAATACCCTAAGTCTTAGAAGGTACATAACAATTTTGGCTACTATCAGGAGTACTTTCAGGGATCAAGTGATTGAATTCTCACCAACATATGAATTTTATGATCAAATCAGAAAACAATTGTTTGAGAATTCTCATAATCTTTGGTATAAAGGATTCAATTTAAAGAATGATGGTATTTTGCATTACAATGTAAGGATGTATGTGCAATATCATGAGAATATATGAAGCAAAATGCTATATGGACTACATAATGCCCCATATTTGGGACATATAGGAGTAACCAAGCTCATGGCAGATCTTAGACCATCGTATTTCTAGAAATAAATCAAGAAAGATGTAGTAGATTATGTGTCACATTGTATAGAATTTCAAAGAGTGAAAGTTGAGCATGTACATTCAACTAGGTTGTTATATTTGCATGATATAGTAAAATTAAAGTGGTAGGTGATTAATATGTGCTTTTCCAAAGTTTATCGATGTCATAAAATAGGCACAATATGATCTTGTTAGTAGTTGACAAACTAACCAAAGTGGCTCATTTTATACCAAGTAAGTTGATAGATGATGCACCTACTATTATGAATAGGTTCATAAAATAAGTGTATAGGTTACATCGATTTTTTGAAAAGATCATATTGTATCATGATCCAAAGATGACTTATAGGTTTTGGGTAACACTAAATTTAACTTTAGGTATACAATTAAATTTTAGCACTACATATCATGTAGAGACTAATGGTCAGATTGAGAGAATTAATTAGGTGTTAGAGGATATTCTTCGTATGTATTGCATAGATATAGAAAATAAGTGGGAAGATTAACTTCAATTGGTTGAGTTTACATACAACAACTCATACCAATCAGCTTTGAAGATGGCACCATTTGAGACACTATATAAAAGAAGGTGTAGGACACCAATCAGTTGGGATAGGTTAGAGGCTAGGGTAGTCTTTAGACCTGAGATGCTTTCATAAAAATGGAATAGAAAATCAAATTAATCAAGTAGAGATTAGTTGAGACCAATGATAGGTAGAAGAGTTATGCTAATCTAAAAAGGATAGATAGGCAATTTTTAGTTGGTGATAAAGTGTTCTTAAGGTTTAAGCTACAAAAGGGCTCGATTAAGTTCAAAAAGTTAGTGAACTATCACCTAGATATGAAGGAGCCTTTGAGGTGTTATAATTGGTCAATCATGTAGTTTATAAGCTTGCATTGCCACCAACCTTAGCTCTATTACATAATGTCTTCAATTTTTCTTATCTTAAAAATTATATAATTGATCCTCTGCATGTATTGGATTAGAATGCTTTGTAGGTTTTGGATCCTAGACAGTCACAATAGAACCAATCAAAGTAATTGACACTCACAAACTTTGTTTGTATAATAGAGATATGTCATAGTGAAAGGTTATATGGCACCAATAATCTGAGGATAATGCTAATTTGGAGGACTATGATGAGTTTTACAGGTAATTTCCATATATATTTGCTTGATTTGTCATTATTATACTATGTTATTTTTCTACTGAATAATGTTTATAGTTCACAACTTATGTTTGAATAAGATTCATCCGAGATGATGACTAGATTTAGGTGGAAGGATGTTACATCCCGATTCCTCATTAAGCAAACTTACTTAATTATCTATGGATATTTATAGTTAATAATTTAATTTGGTTATTTTTTTACTAAGCTTAGAGATATATTTTGTTATGGGAAAGTTGGATACTACTTAAGTTACATGATTACATTGATATGAGTTAGTTGTAGTGTATATGTTTACATTATGATCACATTGATTTGTTATCACGTTGATTTGTTATTTCAGCTATATTTTATGATGTGTGTATATCATGATGTTATGGTCTAAATACCTACTTGTTGTGAGGTTGATGTAGGATAACTCATCCCTCAGAATGTGATGGAGGGAGAACATCATCATAGAGGGTGATGTAGATAGAGTTGCTGGAGAAAAATATAAAAAATGAATAGGACCTTGCATACACCACATTAGTTATCACATGATATATGCATAATAGAATGGTTGGCATAATTTGTTTAATGTTTCTTGAATTTAGAATTATTTGTTCATGGTTAGTTTAGTTTTATGGTTATAGTGAACTCATATTGTATGTCTACATTCTTGTCATATCTATAACTATTAATGTTTTATGATTTTTATAATTAGAGTGAATTTGGAATTATTGATTAATGAAATTATTATTAGATCCTTAAGTCATTTAAGGTGATAATTTAATTAGCAAATATATATTAATTATTATAATTAGTATAAAATATGATAATTGACATTTAAGAGGGAAAAAATAAGAAAAAAAAAGAAATTTAAAAAAAATAATAAATAAATAGAAATGGAAAGGTTTAAAATTAGAGAAAAATAAAAGAAGGATATTAATAAAACAAAGAAAAATAAAAAAAGGAAAAGGAAAAATCTAAAAAGAGAAAAGTTACGCCCTTTCTCATAATATGAGAATAAATATAAAAATAAAATAATATATTTAAGTGACAAAAGGGTGGCACACCATACAGAGGAGAAGAAGAAACCACATTGAGAAAGAGAGAAGCATAAGGAAAGGGGCGCAGTGAGAAGGAAGGCAAGGAATCAGACTGCCAGGTAGACAATGTAATTAATTTTTGAATATGCATGTTGAATATTTACATTTAATGGGTTAAATGAATGTGTGTGTGTGTGTGTGTGTGTGTGTGTGTGTGTGTGTGTGTGTATTATAATGCTTAAATATAGAGAACTGCTATTTAAATAGCAAACCAATTTATAATATCATGACACATATGCAAACATGTATGTATATTCTAGAGAATATAATATATATAACTGACCTGTTATACCATTATATATATATATATATATATATATATATATATATAAAATCAAACATAGACATATAGGTGATTCGCATACAGGGGTCAAACCAAGTTTTAGGAAATAATATAGTTTTTGTATAGTGCTAAACTTAAACAACGAACAAAATAAAATAGAAAATGTGTAATATATAAAGTAATTTGACTATAGGTATGACATCCCATATATTAATTCATGTTAATTAAAACATGATGAACAACTAAATGTTTATTGGTATATACACAACCAAGCCATATATGGAGAGATTTAGAAAGGATAGTATGAAACTTTTATTAATTACATAGTGACTCATATAAAAGGATAACCATATCTGTCAAACCAAATAATCTATCAAATAGATATTATGGTCTAAGGTAAATTGATATTTTAGCAAATTGAAGTTATACAATGACTTCTTAATAGATGAAACAACAACTTTTTTAAAATTTATTGTATGCAGTCATATTTTAGTTAAAACTAGTAAACTATTTATAAATGAAAAGCTACATATAGATAGAAATCTATATATAGATATATGCAAAAATATAAATTATTTAAAAGATAGCAGGAGGAGTCTATATCATCATGGAATGGTTGAAGGAACCTTTGAAATTCCTTGGAAACATGTTTTACATGAGTTTGTAACATGCTATGGAAGTCCATATCTTGACTATCAAAATTCATAGCTCGATTGTGAAAGTCCACAACTATCTACTAAGGTCCTAATAATGCCTAGAAAAATCTAGAGATTCACAATAATGATAGGTTTATGACTAAGTCCCTTCCTTGTATTCATGAGATCATATCAAGACTCTTATTTAGATGTTATAATCCCTATACATATTAAAAATGGAGGACTAAATATGCAAACAATTAGAACATTATGTAAATAATACTAACTCAGACTCACATAAGTTTAAAGAAATAAAAGAATTCATATTCTACCTTAGACTAGTTATAATCCCTAAGACTACATGCAATACTCAACCTAAAGGCATATTAATGGTTGTGAAGGGTGATATATTATGGTTCTAATGAGTTGTAGTGTGGAGTCATCATTAAAGACATACAATCTATAAGATATATTAATAAAAAGCTCACATAATGACTTATGTCTTATCATGTAGTTTATTGAAATGGGTATGTTTCTTTATTCTATCATATATACAGTTATAGTATATCAAAATTCTTAAATAGATTTTAACAAATCATGTGATGCATATATAGCTCAACATAGTATTTCATTATGTGATGATAAACTTTGTCATATGCATGAGATAACTTATTATATGTAACATGTGAAATAAGATAAGTTTTATGAAAATATTACTATAATAAGCTACGTATTAATGAATAGTATGATTAAAAAGAATATAGGTACGTCTATGCCTAATTAACTTATACTTGTACATAGGGGTGTGTTCCTCTAATTATAGTTCCATTGGTGGTTCAAAACTATTTTATAATTTTTTGTATAATATAACCTTGTTTATGCATGCATATAACTCCATGAAAGTATATCAAATGCTAGAATGGAATATTATATGTTTCATGAGAACTGAGACTTTCTTTGTTATAACTAATTTTTTGAACAAAACCATATGATTTCATTTATTTATAACTACTTTATTATGACTGATTGTGGTATTAGTAGTTGTCCTTAATAACACTAGACTATGATAATATGGGTTATCATAGGGTACAAAATGTTTGGAAACTACTTATAGTAATTAAAAATTATAGTTAAATGTATATTATATCTGGATGATATAAAGTGTAGTTATTATTTATATTATTTATGAGATAGATAATATTATGAGATTCATTCATACATTTGATGTAATAAATGTATGTATTTAGATTGGTCTTGTGCTTATCATATTTTATGGTTGCTAGTAGGAGTTAATTTTTATGAATCTATTAGTTATATTATGTTAACCAAATCTCGCAATGTTTGATACTAAGTAGTAGAGATGGACTTCACTATCTTACTAGAATCACAATGTCAGATGAAGGTAATCCGATCAAGTGGTATGTATGAATTTTGATTGATCCTTAGATCATTAATTATTGAAAACTTTGGAAAAAGTAATATTAAGTGAGACATTGTCATTTTATGAGTATGATTTACATGTTTGTATGATATCTTGAGTAGAATGGGTTTCTATGATATACTGCATGTTTAGTTTTAGAAATCATATAGCACAGGGGTAATAGCTTCTCTCAAATTCCCACATTATCAATATCTACCATTATATTGAGTGGCTAGATAATCAAATTTTTAACTCTATTTTTCTTCTCTTTGGCCTTATTGTCCTCTTTTCCCCCTCTTTTCCCTAGTTATTATTTATCTCCAAGAGCGTATTTGTATGCTCCTATCCTTTTATTTTTTGTAACTATTTACCCCCTCTACTTTGTTAGTGTTTTCAACCCTTAAAGTTCAACTTTCCCATCTTTTGTGTGTCAATTTTCTTGCTAATATGATCATAATTTGAATTTTAGAAGTCTCTAAGCACATAATAATGTTAATTTATTTAAGACACAAATGTGAATTAATAATCCATATATTGAAATGTAAATCAACAAATTTTATTATTAGGAAAAAAAACCCTATACAAAAAATATATATAATATTTTTGAAAGAGCATACAAATTTATACTAGTTTCTTGCATACCATTGATAAAGATAAGGGTTACGAACTTCATATTGCATTAAACTAAAAATTGAGGTGCATATATCCTTGTTTTTTTCTTTATAAATTATGTCCTAAATAGGGTCTAAATGAGGTAGGCTCCAAAATCCACCCCTCCAATTTTTAGATTTTTTTTAATGACTTTTGGAGGTGGATTAGGGTTATTAAGAAGGAGAATAAATATTGGGAGATTTTTAGTAAATTTCAACAAAAAGAGAGATGTTTTTTTAAGAATAGAAGTATAAAACAAAACCTATAAATATTTTTAAGGTCATTCATCATCATTCTAGGATCATACATTATTGGTTAGGAGCATTCTCTCTCTCTAGGAGCATACCACTATGTTTTTAGTCATACCAAGAGCATATCACTATAACCCTAGTCATTTTATACAAGTATTTGTTTAGACACAAGCTATATGGGTTATATGAGAATCACTATTTGGACCTATGTTTACCTAATTTTAGCATCTAACACCACATAAGGTTGATAAAATTTTGTATTGATTTAATAACCCACTCTTTGTACTTTAAATTTCAATGAATTTTTGTTTTATGTAATTAGGTTTTGTTTGTTTTTATTTTACTATATTTTATTTATATATGAATTTCACACTTTAAAATGTGTTTAGTGTGGTCTTATTAACCTATAACACTTTACATATCTATATTTTGGTGAAAATGTTTCTTTTACACCCTTTAGGGTTAAATTTGTTAGGTTGTGGAGCTAAAAGCTTCACCAGGATGCAAACAAGAGAAGTTACGGAGGTTGCAGAGAGTTACAAAATGAGTTGCAAGGCAACCGACATCGGTCAGATAGCAGTGCAGAAGCAACTGACGTCGGTTACAAGTCGGCCGACATCAGCCAGGAGGAGCCGACGTCGGCAACCTGTGTGTGAGCATGCAATTTGCATGTGGATTCTAGAGAATCTATTTTTGGACTGTTAGTTTGCATGTTAAAGGCTAATTATAGTCTTGAGTTGCATGTTTAATTATTTTAATTAAGATAGTCTAATTATTGTAAGCATGAGATCTATATAATAGACTCATGGGTTGTATTATAAACTTGTGCTAGAGAGTAAGAGAGCTAAATAAGCTCCTTCAGAGAGAAGAGAGCAATGGGGTGTTCCTCCTAGTTCTATAGTACCAAGTGTGGGTGCTGGTTTGGAGAATCAGAAGGGTTCTTCGTATATGTATGATCTTGGTCAATAGGTGTGCAGGACCACATTTGGAGATCTACAATGGTGAGTAAGGTCTAGTGATTTGTAGGTAGCAGCAAAGAGCAGGAGATCTACTTGGAGTACGATTGTGTGCTTGGTGTACTGGCAGCGTGTTACTGACTGGTGGAGGTGAACATCAATTCTGTATTGGAGTTAATTGTTGGGACCGTTAGAGAGAGGGGGAAGAAGGTCTTGAGGTGTGGCAAGCCTTTGAGGTGGAAGAAGAAGTGGCATCTTCTTTATTGTATTTTCTTCTGAGTGTTTATTAATACAATTGTGTATTGTATCTCATATCACGTATTGTTTCATATTTCTAGTTACTTGTTACTTCTGGTTAAATTCTATGTTTAGTTGCTAATACAAGAAGTAATCATATGTGCTTTAATTAAGGAGCAAGATCTTGACAAGTGGTATCAGAGCCAGGTTGTAGGTTCAAGAGTCTGATACCAACAAGTGGTATCAGAGCTTTTGGTTGGGTTACTAACAGGTGGTTTCAGATCTAGTAGTGTTTTTTTATTACAGGTCACTCTTAGGGGTTTCAGATTGAGTGGGATATAGCAATGGCAAAAGAAAGTAAGTTACGAATGGAGAAACTGAATAGCACGAATAGTCTGATTGATGGAAAGAAAGAGCAGGTAAAGGAAGATTGTTGGTTGGTAGAAGATCAGCGTGTAGAATCATATGTTGTAGGTGATGTTGCACAGGATGTTCTGGATAAAGTAGAATCTTGGTTTACAGATTCTTTTGCCTCTTTCCATGCAGCCCAAAATAGAGCATCTTTTCATGAGTATGTCCAGGGAGACTTTGGAGAGATTTATTTAGGGGTTGGTGAGCCTTGTCAGATTATTGGCAAAGGGGAAGTGAAGCTGAAATTACATATAGATAACACATAGGTGTTGAAGGAGGTCATGCAGGGCCTAGTCTTGGAGATGAGTCTAATTTCTTCAAGAAAGTTGGGTGATGGGAGATGCACAGTAACTCTCATAGCGGATGCACTTGAATTAGATGGTGGTAAGAAAGTAGGTATCCCTTATCTATCTACATATATTACTGATTCACCTTCTATTACAGAGATGTGGCTTTGTAGGCTTGGTCACATATGTAGGAGGGGAATGCATGTTCTTAAGCAAAAGACAAATATCTTTGACAAACTTAAGAACTGGAAAGCCTTGGTGTTCATAGAGGAGATGATGGACAGAGATCAGCTAAGGGGACTGAATTATTTTGAGCAAGGCTGTGTTAATTTGAACAAGGTTTTGATCCAAAAGGAGCTCATAGGGAAAAATTCATCACTCACAGGAGAACACAAGTATCGACGTCGGTCAGGAGGAATCGATGTCAAACAGACAAGAACCGACATCAGTCATGTGTAGATCAACAGAGTCGGTGGTGTCAGGTAGTAGAAACTGACGTCGGTCATACAAGAACCGACGTCAACAGTAGGTACACCAGCGTCGGTCGGACAACCGACATTGACAGATAGGGTCAGTCACAGGGAGCTGATGTCGATCGGTTATAGATTGGGAGATGGCTGAGATCAGTCACTAGAACCGATGTTGGGAAGACAACACATTGTCAAGGAGTCTCAAATGCCCAAATGGATGTCAGAAAGGGTAAGTGAACCTCATATTCATTGTTCACCTTCTTTATATTGCTTACTGATGGTCAAGAACTAGGAAGATGTGAAGAGGCAATGCAGGTAGAATCCAAAAATAGTGGGAGCTTGGCATGGATGAGGAGTGTGAGTCCTTGGAGAAAAACCAAACAGGTATTTGTTGGTGGAGTTGTCAGCTGGAAGAAAGCACTGGATGAGGGATGGATTCCCAAGTTAAAGAAGAGAGTGGATGGACACGTGAGACAAAAGGCTATGGTATATGGTCTTGAGTAGGCTGCAAGGCAATGGAGGTTTGACCATTGTAATTTTTCTTTACCAGGTTGGATAATATTAGCTACATTATCCTGTTACTGTATGTGGGTGATATGCTAGCAGGTTCGTACATACAGGGTTTTGCTGAGCTAAAGGTAAGGTTAGTTTAGTGGCATGTCATGAGGAATTTGGAGCAGCAAAATTCTTTGGCATAAGAGACATGGAAGATTACAGGTTGATCTCCAATGGGAGCTGATGTGAAGACGGTGTTGGCGGGGTTCAAGACGTAGGATGCAGAATCAGAAAGCACACCAAGTGCTGGACAGTTCAAGCTGAGCTTAGAACAGGGTTTGAAATCACATGAGGTCGAGTGTAGACCTGAGTTTTCCCAAGCAGTGGGAGTTTTCAAAAAGTTTGGAGCCAATTTGGGGAAGGAGTACTGGAGGGCAGTTCAGTGGATTCTCAGGTATCTAAGAGGGACTAGTAGCAGGGATTCTTGTTATGCAGGGTCAAGGTCTTCACTACATGGAGTTGTAGGTTCGGACGTGGCAGGTTACTTGGATGATAGGTGTAGCATCACATGATGTGTGGTGGTTAGTCTTCAGGGTTGAGCTTGAAGAGGGATACAAGCTAGGGAATAATTTAGACAGTGTATAGGTACAGGTACAGGTGTAGTTGTTTATCTCCAAGTAGGAGATTGTTAAGTTATGGAGCTAAAAGCTTCACCAAGATGTAAACAGGAGAAGTTACAGAGGTTGCAAAGGTTGTAGAGAGTTGTAGAACGAGTTACAGGGCAACTGACATCGGTCAGAGAGCAGTGCAGAAGCAACTGATGTCGGTTACAATTCGGCCGACATCGGTCAAGAAGAGCCAACGTCGGCAACCTGTGTGTGAGCATGCAGTTTGCATGCGGATTCTAGAGAGTCTATTTTTGGACTGTTAGTTTGCATGTTAAAGGCTAATTATAGTCTTGAGTTGCGTGTCTAATTATTGTAATTAAGATAGTCTAATTATTGTAAGCATGAGATCTATATAATAGACTCATGGGCTGTATTGTAAACTTGTGCTAGAGAGTAAGAGAGCTAAATAAGCTCCTTCAGAGAGAAGAGAGCAATGGGGTGTTCCTCCTGGTTCCACAATACCAAGTGTGGGTGCTGGTTTGGAGAATCAGAAGGGTTCTTCGTATATGTAGGATCTTGGTCAGCAGGTGTGCAGGACCACATTTGGAGATCTACAATGGTGAGTAAGGTCTAGTGATTTGCAGGTAGAAGCAGAGAGCAGGAGATCTACTTGGAGTATGGTTGTGTGTTTGGTGTACTGGCAGCGTGTTACTGACTGGTGGAGGTGAACATAAATTGTGTATTGGAGTTGATTGTTGGGACCATTAGAGAGAGAGGGAAGAAGGTCTTGAGGTGTGGCAAGCCTTTGAGGTGGAAGAAGAAGTGGCATCTTCTTTATTGTATTTTCTTCTGAGTGTTTATTAATACAATTGTGTATTGTCTCTTATATCCTGTGTTGTTTCATATTTCTAGTTACTTGTTACTTCTGGTTAAATTATGTGTTTAGTTGCTAATACAAGAAGTAATCATATGTGCTCTAATTGAGGAGCAAGATCCTAACAAAATTGTGTCTCCATTGTCATAGAGCTTATTTTTAAGGCTAAAATTATTTATTTCTCCATCATTATCACTATATCATTATGTGCTCATGTAAACCCTAATTTTTTATTATTTAAATTATAATTTATACTTGTATGTTATATATGTATACATATTATGTTTCCTGAGTAAAATAAATCTAACATCCCTACTATGAAAATTAATAAATGGAGTTGCAACATGTTGATCATGTTGAAATTTATTTGGTTAATAATTTTGAGTATTTAAATTATAAAATGGTGACTATCAATGATGTTAATTCTTTTTATTTCAAGATACATATGGATGATAATGTGAATGAAAATTATTTTAATGTCAATGATATGAATGATGTGAAAGATAGTGATAATGTTGGGAATGGATTGTGAACCATCAATATTTTTTGAGATATGTAAATATAAGGTTGAAATAATTTGCATGTTTAGAAAACACAACCTAGTCTACCCTATAGATATAGATACAACATTTTATGGATTAAGGGATATTCAAAGAAACACCCTAGCTCAAGATCCCATAGTTTAATACATACATTTTGGGGTAAATAATAGATCATTTAATTATCTTAATGATGCCCAACATTCTATAGTTTCCCACCCTACATTGAATAATTTTTTTGTTTGTCAATTTATTCCTAATATTATTCCTCTCCCCCTCCCCCCCATTTATTTTACTCATGTTGCTATATATTTGCATTAAATATTTAATCTTATTTCTTCTAAATATTTTTAACCATCACAGCATGTTTCTCAACTTCCATCCTTTATCCATTGCACTTATCAAGTTATTAATGTTTCATTCCTACCTATACCACTACTACTTTTATCCTAGAACACTAAATGATCATCCTTCAAAAAAACTTCAATTGATCTCTCAATGATCTCAAAAATCAAGTCATGAGGTTCATTCATATGATATATTACTCAACGCTTTGGATTATGATATCTTTATTATCCATTCCCTACCATTTAAATAGTAAATGTGTTCATTCTCATTGCATTAAATATTTTTATGCTTCAAGTCTCAACTTTACGCATAATGATAAATTATTGAAAAAATATTTTGTAAAAGCCTTAAGGCCTATACTCTATCTTTTTTATGTTTTTCCATCTAGGTCAATGATTTGGATGAATATTCATTAGCTCACATTTCAATCAACATTATCATGAAGGTCATTTTTTCAGAGATTACTCAACTTAAATAAGGACCTAATGAGAATATTAGTGATTCTATGTTAAAATTCAAAACCATGGTTAAGAATATGACTCACCAATAATTTTATAGTAAATTACAAATTATATTCTCTAAAATTTTACTCCAACTCATTAAATAAAAATTGGTATTTAATACTTATCCATTCTTCGATGAACTTAGTTAGAAACTTTGAGACCAAAATTTTGAAATTAATTTGCTCAAATATGGGTACTAATTCCCCTACCTCTAGTGGATCATAATATGTCATTCTTGGGAACTAAAATTCATAATATTAGGCTAATATATCCAAATAGGAGGAAATAAAGGGAAAAATCAAGGATCGGGATTGGGTAATTTGGGTTGATTTGGGCATTGAATTGATCTAGTCTTAGTAGGTAGAATTTCTTAATCATGGTGAGTCCATTCTAAATTCTAGTTAAATGCATTATTTTGAAGGATGATTTGGTGAGGTAAAGGAATGGTACAAAGCATCATGTTCCTATGCTCATGATCAATGTTTTCTTGGATGGAAATATTGAGACTAGGAATAAATACTCAACTAAAATCTCATATAGGTTAAGGTTGGACTTTCCTAAAAGCAACATTTAAAGGAACAAAAGAATAAAATGAAAATGAGATTAATATTATATTAAATCAAATTTGAACTTATAATTCAATTACTAAGTAAATAAATTAACAAAAACTAATTTACTTGCAAATGAAAGATAACATATAATAAGAAATATTGGTTACATGTAAAAATTCACTATTCCCAAGTGACAATTATGATTTAATCTAAATAAATAAATGAAAAAATATATATATACCATGTTTTTGTATTTTCCAATATAATAAAAATAAATTAAATATTTTACTCATTAAATGAAAATAAAAATCCACTCACATATAAAAAATAATGGCTGAAAATGAAAAAACAAGAAATGGATAATGAACATGAAACAACACAAAGACTTGGGAAAAAAATTAAAAATCATCAAAAATTATGGGTTGGAAATACCTCAAAAATTATTTATTAAATCAAACATATAGGTTTTTAAAATTATATAAATGCATAGGATAGAAAGCCAACTAAAAATAATGGATGTAGACAAACCAAAAAATGACAATTGTAAACTAATATTATCGATTGAACAATAAAATTAGACTTGGAACAATAGACTCAAATACTGAAATTGAATTATAGGAAACACTAAACAATAACCATATTATTAAAGAATTAACTTCACAAAATATATTACAATTTGTAAATATAACACTTGCATGAATAGACAAAACATTGATAAAATAACACAACAAAAGCTAGTAAGAAGTATGATAAGGATAAATGTTTGGTTTATAAATTTCCTAAGATAAATCCATTAGCATTGACTTATCCAAAATTTTAAAAATATTAATTAGAAACCACCAATACAAACAATATATATAATTATGTGAACTCTTAACAACAAGAATGAAACTAAAAATAATAATATAATGTTAACGAATATAAAAATTAAAACTAAACTTAATTTACTCTAACCTAATAAATATAAACATAAACTTATGACATGTCATGTGGTTTATGAATACATATGGGTCATAAGAGTGATCTAGAACATATTTAGGGTATAATTCTCCAACTGGGGATAGTGTTTTATCTTATGGGAAACCAACTCAAAAGTGTAAATTCTCCACAACTAAACTAATATCAAAATAACATCATAATTTGGACTTTGTATTGATATTAGGTAGAGACTAAGTTGTGGATATATTATTTTCTGATCCAAGGAAATGGAAGGGAGGAAGTATATATATGATAAAAAATGAAAACAAATAATTTTAAGCACAATGAAGTTTCTAGTTGAAGTAATTGAATCATTATGGCATGTGGAGTGTTTATTTTTCCAAGCCCAACCGTTAAATTTCTTTTATAGCCATTCACGATGAAACCACCAATTCATCTACACTAATAGCTAAATAACCACCTTAACGGTTTGGAATTTTTTTGTATCAGGTTCACCACAATCCTAATTAAAGGATCAAATATATAGTTTGACAAATAAAATGTGGTCAAGCTACATAAATAGAATCAAATATTAAAAAGACAAAGTGGTTTAACAAAAGAAGAAATGGATAGAAAGAAGATAGATGAGAATGTTGCACCATGCAAAATTGGGTTGCTTAAATTCTCCCCTCTCAATAATGGTGCCTTGTCATGAAGTGACACACAAATTTTCATAAAATATGAACTAAAGGAAAGGGCTATATAATGTACCTTTACTTGTGTGGCATTTAAGAAGCTAGTTGAGACACCCATCTTCCTACAAAAGTGAAAGGAAGCATCCAGTATAACATGATATAAATTTATGAAAAACTCTTTAGAAATGATAAAATGAAATTAATTACCATTTATTTTTTAAAATAATATACCCCCTATATTTTCTCATCAGAAGGGGCCAAAGTGCACACTATATCCTATAGAGTTGCACTCACCTAAAATATATATAAGAAGGAATCAGGGGAAAAATTATAACATGATTTTTGGAAAATATTTTTAATAAAAAAGTACAATATTAATTATATTAGATTAATGAAAAAATATATTACTTGGTTTGTATCACATCACTTCGATCTTATAAAACAACAAACAATTACTAAAAACAAAAAAAGGAAAAAAAAACTATCTAAAAGCATCTAAAATATTTTGGAGTAAAAAAAAGGAAGTTGAGGTGAGAAAAGGAAAATATAAAAATTAAATAAATAAATAAAAAATCAAGGTATACAATCCTTTTACCACTAAAAAAAATCATTTAACTCTTAGAAAAATAAGAAAAAGAGCTATAGTTCACTAGTGGCCAAATTTTAAGCAAAGACAGATAATGAGGGGGAGTGATGTGAAGATGGCATAACCTACACTGGTAGGAGTATTGATTTGAATTAATCAATTACTCAATAAAATAACATCTTAAAATAATTAAAAATCTACCACAAAATCATGTTACTAAATCTAAGGACTAACACAAGATTTGTATGATCGCTCAAAATCAACCATCATAATATTAATATTATCATCTACTTAATGGATTCATAGGTGTTGTTAATTACATACATAAAGAGACACCTATGATTATATTCTATGATCTTGAAATCATAATGGATGACTATAATAATGGACCACTCTTTATTTTAACCCTCATCAATACACAATCACAATTACCAAATGTTATTATGATCGATAATGGTTCAAGTATAAATGTGTGAACCATGAAATTTATTAGCAATTTTTGATATGCTCAAATAGATTTAGCTATTCCAACCATAGTTATTAAAGTTTATGATTGAATAAATAGGAATATAGTTAGGTGAATTACCTTACCTATTAGTTTGGGTCCTAAGATGATTATATGTTTGCTTCATGTACTACTACATAATGGGACACATGACATATTTCTTTGTCATCCCTAGCTTAATAAAATGAAATAAATTTTATAAAAACTACAACATAACTTTAAATTATTCCATTTTAATAAATTTATCACCATCCAAGGCACTACCTATGAGCCTTAAGACAAATTCAAGGGCATTGTTACCTAAAAATCTACCAAAGAATATAATCCTATGTCCTTGAACAAGTGCACATAGAATCCAAGTACCTTGTCATACATGCACCAAAGTAATATATTAAAAACTTATTGTGCCTATTTTATATAAATCACCTACCAAATATCCAATCAAATGACATACCATTCAGATACTAGAAAGTGTGACTTTACAAATAGGATACAAAGGCTAATGTAACCACTTGTAATGATAATGATTATAGTGGAAATGATTCTAATGATGATAATTTATATAATGTTAGTGATTATACTGATTATGAAAATGTGATATACTTATTGCACTCATGGGTCCCAAGTCATCCAGATATTTCTCATGAGGATGCACCACCATCTACATATATATAATATGATGATCATCTACTTTGTTTTTTTGGTTAGCCTAGTATGCTACTCCATATGTATGAATTTGAGCCATCTTTATTTCATATACATAGCTTCTTAATCTCTTTTTTATTTCTTGATTTACTTTGCATTTTATTTCTTCTTTATTTTGTGCATGGATTTTAGACATCTTTATGCTTCCATTTTTAACCTTTTTACATGTTTATTTCCTATTGGGTATCCTATTGATTCTAATTTCTTTTGGTTCTCTCGTCTATCTTGTTTGGACTTTGAAGTTACCTTATTTTCATGCTTTTATATATTTGATTGTCTTTTAATTCCTCTCCCATTCCCGTAATGTAATTATATCATTCTTATATTCCTTAGTCCTATTTCATTTTTATAGTTTATTTTCATGTGGCTCTTTCCTTTGATTTTTTTTCCCATCTAAAAAGCTTTATTTCTCATAATGAAAACACAATATATATTGAATCTATATGCCCTAGTGTGTGCATAATTATGAAGGAATTTTTATGTTAGTAAGTATTCCTCTCTTGCTTGTTCTAACTTTTCCCCCTTGGCTTACAATATTATTGGTTGAATTTTTCTATTGCTATGTGTCTTATGAAATTTATTTTCCTTTATCATTGTTTGCTATATAGTTACACAGTTATGAATATTATGATTATTTTCCTATTATTAAAGGTTATACATTATTAAATAACATGTTATTGATGATATTATTGAGTTATATGTAATATGTATATATTTATGAATATTATATTATGGATTAATAGTTAATTATCATGCTCATTCTAGGGGCATCCTAGATGTTGTTTCATGATAGTGGTTTTAGTTCTATCCTTCTTATTTCCGTTTATCATATTAAGATTTCATCTAATTAAGTATCCTAATATATAACTCATCTACTAAATATTGTGATTTATTTTTACTCTATGATTTTTTACATGAGGTTTTTTTTTAAATTCTAGATTGCTTGATGTGCTTACTATAATGGTTAGTATCTCATGTGCCTCTCTCAATTTTTGTTTGCCTAATGTGTGTTATCATTAATATTACTTTTAATTTATTTCTTTTCTTCCATATAGTGTATTATTTAGTTATATATTATGCATAACATGTCTTACCTTGTGTACTCTCTATTTGGAACATTCAATTTCATTGTTTACTCTAAGATTTCTTGCTTTCTACATGCTTGGTGTGTTGTCCATGCCTATATTTTATACTCTACATTCCTATATGATTGGTGACATGAAATATATCATGCATGATGTTAATTCATTATTGATATGATATTTACCTAATATAGACACATAATTTTAGTGTAACACCATTTTTCATTGTGTCTCTATCATGCATTTCCATACTTGATCAATTTGTGTAAATTTCACTATTTTTGGACACATTTTCACCCACATTAAAGTATATATAGCCTTGATCCACACACACACACACACACACACACACACACATAATCATCATCATATTCATGTTTTATTTTTCTATTGGCATCTTTTGGAGGTTAGCATCCATTCTATAATAAAACTTATCTCTATTCTGATATTTTTTCCTCCTAGGTCAAAATCAGTGGCTTGTCGATTCTATCTTGGTCAAAATTGGAGAATTTTTTATTTTGTCCCTCTTAATTTTTTAGGTTCATGTTTACTTGGCTTGGTTTCATGTGATTTTATTTTAAATTGTCACACTATCCTATGGTTATCCCTTTCACATAATATCCTAAAGAACAATGTATATAAAAATATATTTTAAGAAAATTGCAAATAAGTATAAGTGATATCCAAGTATCAATCTATTGAAGAGCCTTCACAAGTTATGGCCCCACATTTATTCCATCTATTAATACAATTGTCAAAGAGGCTCAAAATTATCCTTATTTTTTTCTACATATTTTTAATTCTTGTGTCATCATCATCTTGTGCTAAAGAAAGGTTATAGTGGGAAGAATATAGTTACATTTGATTATCTACAAGAATATGTCAAGCCCTTTCTCTCACTTGGGTCTGTATTTCACTCACATACATAAAGAACTACATTGATTCTAATTATGGGTATGTGGAATATGTAGTTTTTACTTCTAAAGGGGTAGCCCTAAGTCAAATAACTTTATACAAACTTGTTATTTTGATATATTTGAGGGTTAGGTCATGGAGTGAAAGATAATAATTTCAAATTATTATGCCTAAAACTTATGCATAATGATCACATATCCTTACTTACCATCATCCATTTCACATACCAGTAAAATTATAGAATTAAAAATAAGTTAAGTATAGAATCATTGGAAAGGTAATAAATCGATTGTAGCAAAGGTACACAATTGGTGGCCTATTGATTCTCTCCAGTACACAATCAGTGACCTATTGATTCTATCCCATTAATAATTTAGGTCTATATGTATAGGGTATATCCCAACCAGCATCCACAACATATTTATAATCTCATAATCTCATAATTCCATAATTCTTCCTTGATTTTTTTATTTTCATCTCCTTTTGTATTTTTATTATTTCTCATTGCTTGTTCAAACATTTCTCATACTTCTAGTTTCTATTTTTCTGAAATAGGGTTTTAGTTAAAGAATAATATTATGTCCTACTAAGTAGCCAAAAATAAATCCTAAAAAATACTTAACAATTTTTTTTTTTTAAATAGAAAAATGTATATGCACTACATCTTTGTATATATATGCTAAAACATGTATGTTTGATTATCAATGGGAAATTTGAAAGAGATGTTTTAGGTTAAAAACCTTAAATGGTAAGATGAATCCCTAAGTCTCCTTAGTTAGGGACGCCAAACACCAAGTGTACCTCCTTGGTTTGAATTCTCCTATTAAGATTCAAAGACTATAAGCAAGACTAGACCTCTAAGATAATACTCACCTATAAATTCTCATTTTATTACTTAAGATTAAAAAAATATGAATGTAGCGGAAAACAAAATGAGGGTGTTATATGGTTTGGGGAATGAAATATGACCCATATATATATATATATATATATATATATATATATATATAAGTATACTATATATATATATATATTATAGTATATATTATTATATATATATATATACTATATATATATACTATATATATCTAATACCCTAAACTCTAAGTATACAATATTGGC
Organism: Torreya grandis; assembly: GCA_037957365.1. Taxonomy (NCBI): domain Eukaryota; kingdom Viridiplantae; phylum Streptophyta; class Pinopsida; order Cupressales; family Taxaceae; genus Torreya; species Torreya grandis. The sequence goes on along the minus strand of JARHVA010010324.1, from coordinate 4,659 downwards.
TAGGCCGATATAGTTCAAAATATGTTGGCTAACGCAATACTGAATCATCTAAGATGATACATTATAAAATATAAAATATAAACTCGTAACTGTATTGGCCAATATGATACAACATAGGGAAGAGAATTATGAAATAGATTGTATTAGCCTAGACAATACATTAAGATATAGGGAAGCTAGAAAATCTAAAGAAAAAGTAGACAAAGAGGTAAGACAGAAGGAGACCCATGTAAATTAAAACTAATAATAATTAAGGTTTGAAATAATAGTGTATAAACATCTCTCATAAAGTGTCATGTGGTTATCCCACCCCATTATCGATGCACCCCTATAAGGTATGCACTTAGGGATATTGATGAACAAATAAACTAGGCTATAAGAGTAATAATCAATAAATTAATAAAGTAAAAAATATCATGAGTACATATATACCCCACCCCAAAGCTCATCATTTTTCATAATAGTGTAATGCAAGATGGTGCTTTGGAATATAAACATAGAAACATGAGAGATTAAAAAATGAAAAATAAATTTTGAAAGAAGGGAAAGTAAAAAAAAATGAAATATGTACCTTCAATTACCCTTATAACTACAGGTGTGTTATATCTAAAACAATACATCAATCACGAAGAATGAAGGTCAAGCCTTTAAAATAAGAGAAAGATCCATTTTTTTCAAAAAAAATTATGTTTGTAACTAAAAATTCTCTACTTCACTAGGATCATAATGTTTCTTTTAGTTTATGAAAAATATGTATGGAGACAAAAGACATCGACCAAAGCATATATGTATAAAATCAGGACATCTCTCTCTCTCTCTCTCTCTCTCTCTCTCTCTCTCTCTCTCTCTCTCTCTCTCTCTCTCTCTCTCATCTCTCCTCTCTCTCTCATCTCTCTCATCTCTCTCATCTCTCTCTCTCTCATCTCTCTCTCTCTCTCTCTCCTCTCTCTCTCTCTCTCTCATCTCTCTCTCTCTCTCTCTCTATGTGTGTGTGTGTGTGTGTGTGTGTGTGTGTGTGTGTGTGTGTGATTTTTTAATCCACATGAGTTCTTACTTATGGTTTTGTATTTTTAGCATGTATTATGGTTCTAATATCATACTATGGGAAAAATATTATTATGTGATGTATGTTTTATTATTTTCTATTAAATGTGAAAAAATTAGATCACACTTACCTTCAATTACACTTATAACTATAGGTGTGAAGTTTTGTGTGTTTATATCTAAAACAATACATCAATCAAGAAGAATGAAGGTCAAGCCTTTAAAATAAGAGAAAGATCCATTTTTTTCAAAAAAATTATGTTTGTAACTAAAAAATCTCTACTTCACTAAGATCATAATGTTTCTTTTAGTTTATGAAAAAATATGTATGGAGACAAAGACATCAACAAAGCATATATGTATAAAATTAGGACACCCTCGTGTGTGTGTGTGTGTGTGTGTGTGTGTGTGTGTGTGTGTGTGTGTGTGTGTGGTGTGTGTGTGTGTGTGTGTGTGTGTGTGTGTGTGTGTGTGTGTGTGTGTGTGTGTGTGTGTGTGTGTGTGTGTGTGTGTGAGTGAGTGTGTGTGTGTGTGTGTGTGTGTGATTTTTTAATCCACATGAGTTCTTACTTGTGGTTTTGTATTTTTAGCATGTATTATGGTTCTAATATCATACTATGGGAAAATATTATTATGTGATGTATGTTTTATTATTTTCTATTAAATGTGAAAAAAATAGATTGGTCAAAAAGGGGGGAAAACTAAGTATGAAAAATAATATCTTGGATTAGTAGAGAGAAAAATCAATAAACAAAATATGTAAATAAAAATGAATAAATTAATGTCAAACATACCAAACATGAGTAAGAAGGCAAATCATAAGATAAATAAAGCATTACTAAGAAAAAATCATAAGTCACATCAAAATGTAAATATAAGCTAATCATAAGATGTGAAAAATAATTCTACAAGTGATATAAAATGAGAAATTAATCAAACCAAGATATGTGGAAAATGTTTGAAAATTTCATCCAATGTAATAAAATAAAATAAAAAATTGAATCCAACATAAAGGAAAATAAGAAAGTGATTGTAAATTACATCCAATGTAAGCTAGGTAAAAACTCATATCAAACAAGGACATGTAATGAAAGAAGCAAAGACCTTAGTGAGTGGAAACTCAAAATCAATGCTTGTGCTAAAATAATATTTAAGAAAACACGGCCATCTAGAGATGTAGATATAATGATGAGGATGGTGTAGATATTAAAAGTGATGGGAATTTATGAGGAAGGCCTAGTTTTATTTTCAAAGGCCTTACAATTCCAAATCACATACTGAAAATCTAAGAGGTGCTATAAATGGAAGCTAAAATTCAAATCTAAAGTAAAAATATAGAAAATGGGTGTATAAAAAAAGGGGTGTTATCAACTAAAATAAATATTACATCAAGGGGATAGTAGGAAATATGTGATGCAATTAAAATCATATAATGTGCCACAAGGGTGATGTAAAAATTATGAGCATAAACAAACCACTCAAATCAAGTGGAAAGGCTACCAATGTTAAGGACCTAGATAGCGCCCACTTACAAAGTGAAATATATGCATCATCCCATTAAGGGTATATTCATGAAAAATAAATGGATCTTACCTTCACGCAATGTGTTTCCCACTCCTCAATATGCCTTACATAGCTTTGTTGCTACTATGAATATTTGGGTACTTATGTGAGAAATTAGGTGGCACTAGAATTTAAAAATATATGTAAGTAATGAAATAATGAGACATCTATCCCCCATAATAATGGATCATCTCACCCCAATGGACATTGGATATATCTTGAGGCCAAATATGGAGTTTGAGCTTCGATTAAAATAGAATATGTGCCAAAAATATCACGTCTTTTAGTGTGATCTGAATTTTAAGATATAGTTTGAATTTTAACATATAATTTTATAATGGTTTATATTTTTATTCTTTATTCCTCCATATGTATTTATAAAAACCAAACATGGGTATTAAATATGACTATCAAAAGATATCTTACACCTAGCTACTAAACAAGAGAACCTAAAGACCAAGTTGCCTAAAGACTCCTAGACTTGCATCATGAGGAAGAGTGAAATCTAAAAATTGATCCAAGTGTGCCTAAATTGAAATAAGAGGTAAGTATGGGGATCATGGAAAATACATCCTTGTAGATAGGGTGATACCAGAAAATACGTTAGTAGCTGACTACAATAATTGAGAATTTTTCTTTAGAAGTGACTAGGGAAAAAATGGAGATATGAAAGGGCATGGAAATGTAAGTCAAATCGCATAAAGGAAACCTAAAAAAAGGAAAATACTATGAAATTTGGTAATCATGTCACTATATAATCCATACAAACATAAAATGGTCTACCACAAGAAGTAATAAGAAGAATCATCCCAAAAAAGGGGGATGTAAAAGGAGACCAAATAATTACAAGGAAACTAAGGCCAACTATAAGTGAAATAAAATGTGGTATATAAACTTGAAGGTGATATCTAAATTGCACAAGAGAAACTAAGGCCAACTTTAAATAATTACAAAAGAGGGGGAAATTATAAATAATAAAAAATAAAACTTGAAGGTGATAACAAAATATCCACAATGGAAACTAAGGCCAATTGTAAATTATCCCAAAAGAGGGGAAGGTAAATTGATACCAGAAGCCTAAAATACAACAATAGTCGGTTATAAAATATAAATAAAAAGTTGTAAAGTAAATGATATGCTAAAAAATAAAGTGATAAAAAATAAAATATGGAGGTACTACCAAATATCCTAGAGGGAAACTAAGGCTGACTATAGTAAAGAGAGAGTGCATGTAAAAATAAAATTAAGAGGATGGGTATTTGTGAGTGGGGGGCTAGTTGATTTCCTAGGTCTTACCATGCAAATCACAAAACTAAAAACAAAGTGGTCTACAAAATGAAAAGAGACCTATGAAGCAATAATAGGTATTAGGACTAATGCTAAGAAACCTAGAGGTGTGGATAAAGTAAATCTAAACTGAAACACAAGATTTTCTTAGAAAATAAACTACATGAAAGTGTTAGCATGATACAATAGAATCTAACTATCTACAAGAAATAAACTATGTGTAATAAATGAAACTATAAAGGATAACACATGGTTATCTCTTTGAAACTTTATTGAAGCTAGAATTTGTATGATTGTATAATTTGGAAGAATATCAAGCATGGCAGGATTCCCCAAAGGGGTAATGTGATGTATGTGTGGGAATTATAAAATTCCCAAAGTTTTAATTGAGAAAAATGTGGGAATTTCTAGATTCCCAAAGATATTATGTGAAATCAAGATGGCCTAACATCTAATACGATGTGAGATGATGTATTATAATGCTTGATATAAACCTTAATATCAACACATGGACTAATTTTATTCCCAATTTGTGTATATTTATCTTACACTAGGTATTTTAGAAGATATGGTAAGTTTGGCATCTTTGGGAGGTCATTTGAAAGTTCTTTGTATGGTATCATCAAGGCTGACATAGTCTAAAATTATAAAATTGGGCTAACTATATGAAGTAGGGTGATATAGTTTTTTAAATATATTTAATTCTAACTATATTATCTAGGAAAATATAGTTGACTAATAATAAACAATGATCGATAGAGTTTT